>JAADVW010000197.1:0-49874 GCA_023335875.1 Elongisporangium prolatum | reverse complement strand
TTTTGTGGATGCCAACAGATGGAAACACCACAAAATGCTTCTTCTGTGCAAGCTAGAAAAGATGCTGACAATGAATCCTCGTACTTGATGAAAAGATGCAAGAGCATTTCCATTTGATGTCGTCGCATTAAATGGTGACTTGCCAACAGTGACTTTCCACCTCCAAGGTGCGCACTGGGATTTTCCGATATGCAGCCAGCTGCATCTTATAAATTGGTTATCATTTTGTCCTATTGGCCAAGAACTTTTGAGAGTGCATAGTCGCTCAATTTTCCGGCTGCGATGCGTAAGAATGGCGCAATTAGCTCTAGTTTCTTGAGCCTGTCGAATGCAGACGAATTACTGAGTTGAACTGTCGTAACACGGCGAATTGATGACTGAGTAGTCCTGCAACAGACTTGTCGATTCGTGGGTTCTTGCCGAGGAGGAGGTTCCAATTCGCCTCGATCCCGTTGGTTGTGCTATTTCCAGCTGAAAAATAATTGCCGCGAGCATAATTGTACGACACAATTTCCAATTTTCGTAATAACAGGTGAGCGATTGTGGACAGATTTTTCGGCAGTTGTCCGTAAAAGCTTCTCGTATTACCATTGCTTTGATCTACATCAAGCACAATTTGATACTAAAATTGCTGTGAGTAGGTGTGCCATCAAAATCGCTATAGGGTTACTTGTAAATCATTCCAAAGACCAATGCTTCAATTTCCTCGCGCTCGATCATTTTCAGATTGTACTTGGATATTTGTAGCACTTTTTTCCAGTATTGAATTGACAAAGGAGTCCCTTTCGTTCAGAGAAACACGTCTTCAATATACTCCACTTCGCATAGTCTTCGTCAACGACAAATGATTTGATTTTTGGCCACGTAGAGTTGATTTCATCGAAAAAATCGAAAACGTATCGGAAAATTTCGGCTTGCTCATTCAGGGATAAAAATCGAGGACAAAATTCCACGGCCAGACGGACTGGTATCCACAAGACTCCCTACACAAGGAAACCACAAACATTTTGATAAAAACGTTGCATTTTCATGCGTTGCAATCAACCAATGTTGCTTTGCATTTCAAATGAACTTACCCAAGTGATACCCGAGGTTGTTCGTCCCACGCGTCCAGTCCATTGCTAAGCAGCCACCCCAAAGTAAAAAGCAGAGTTTCTGGGCGGCTGTTTGCATGATAATAGCGCAAGTGATATTCTTTTGGTCTTCAAGCAGTAGAACTTCATCGTCGTCAGCGCTGACCAATGCGTCCAGCATCTGTTGAAGTCGCGCTTCTGCTGAATGTGTCCCTTCAATCTTTCGGATAATATTGCGTGCTTGCTGTGCTGATAAATTTCTACCTATTTGGGGTTTGGTAAATCAGTTCGCATAAGTGAAAAGAAGGTAATACGAGGACAAACCTAGTGTATCGGTCATGAACCCATCGAGTTGGCGCGATTGTCGACCAGGTCGGCGACTGGACTCAATTTCTCGTCGGAGACGGTTATGTCGCCAGCACCGAAAACGAATCAGCAATGTCCTTGTTTGTCGGGTGGTGCATGGATGTCTAATAAGCAGCAAACAATACTGTTAGCCATATGATGGACAAAATTAAGATAAACATACCTCACATCGATATAGATGGCCCATTGTCCTTGCTTGTTCTGGCGAACATCCGCTATGAAGTGCGAGACCGCGTGAGCTCGTTTCCCTTTTCCTCGTGCCAGCTGCAACAAGACGTGCGTGCAGTAGATCTCCCGAAATGCAGAGACAAAGCTGGAAGGAACAGGAGCAAAGCCTCGGCTCCTACAAAAGCAACATTAGTATAAAGCAACATTCACCAAATGGAAAATTACACAAACTCACATCCTCTCGGTCTTTGCTTGCTCTGTCTTGTTGTATCTCGCGGTGCTCTCGCCATTCCGTATTCGAATCTTTAGATTGTGCTCCCTATAGTATACCTTCCTGGCCACCAAGACCTCACTCCAAGAAGCAAACTGACGCTGGGAAAAAGCTGGGACAGAGTTCTACACCAACGCGCGGGACTTCATGATTTCTTCTTTCAGAGGCTTCAGCTTCGTGGTGCGTCCTGGTGCCGTGATAATCGTGGTTCATCACCGGCTTCTTCCGCTCGTTTTCGTTTCTTTTCTTTGCGGGCAACAGGAGCGTCATTTTTGGGACTTGACCGCACCATTCTTCTGATGGATTCAGTAAAATAATTGTCAATGAGCGTCATACAAAACAATAGTAAACAAGTGTTCGCACCTCGTAGCTTAGCAAGCGCTTCACCACCACTGTCCTCGTCGTTTTTATTCTCTTTTCACGCGCTAAATTGGTCGTCCGCATCGTCTGGATCTTCCGCGTTCTCCTTGTCATCTTGGGCATCGTCATCTCCGTCCTCCTGGTCTTTCTCGTATTCTTCATCTTCCTCGCCTTCCTGGATGTGGTCTCCTTCGTCTTTTTCATTGTCATCTTTATCGTTGTCTTCGTAGTCCT
The DNA here is from genome assembly GCA_023335875.1 of Elongisporangium prolatum. NCBI lineage: Eukaryota > Oomycota > Peronosporomycetes > Pythiales > Pythiaceae > Elongisporangium > Elongisporangium prolatum. Next base: position 47,402 of record JAADVW010000197.1, on the reverse strand, counting down.
CGTCATATTCATCACTTTCAGCACCATTCGCACCCAGCAACTCATATAAATTGTCTTCACTCGAGTCGCTGTCGATGGTGTACGCACGCAGTAAATATTATCCCGGCGCGCGCCAATCGCGCCGCCGGGATAATATTTTTTGTCGGTTCACTTCTGCCTGTCACCATGCGCGCCACCACAAGCACTAGACATGTCCGCGGTCGCTGGCTTTGTCGTCGTCGGCACTGGAATGCTCGTCCTCGTCGGCGCTGGAATGCTCGTGCTCGTCGCTGCTGGCGCCCTTCTCAGCAGTGGTGGAGATAGCAATCATGTCCAGCGGCTGTCGCACCACCGCCCATAACAACGAGTGATCGTTCGCGTCGTCCCCGTCGGATCCGTCGGCACCCGTCATTTGCTGTCGTGCGGAGGGAGGGAAAAGCGAATGAAATGAGAGGCCGGAGTGCGTCGAAATTAAACGGAACGGAATTTACGCAAAAGAAACTTACTGAAAACTTTGGGATCCAACGGCCTCGTGTCGACTCAACTTATGTTGCTTTTGGACTCGAAAAGCAACACTTTGGAGTCTGTCGTGTTAACATCATGATGTTGGGCGCGGAGGATACGCTGAAATGAAGATTCTTTTGTGGGAAGGAAGGAGTACACCCCGATGTACAAATCGACGAACGCGTCCAGCGGCACATCGTCCGGTCTGTTTCCACGGGCAATATGAGCGCCACCAAGGTCAAGGACAAGCTTCAACTTACGTGTAGATTAAGCACCATGCAGCGCGCCATCCGCTCCGTCAACTGGCTCAAGTATAAGAAGCGCTCAGCCGCTCCAATGCTCACCCAGCGTCACAAGAAGGCTTGCGTCCAGTGGGCATCGGTCATGGTGCTCATGGACGACCACGAATGGTCCAACGTGGTGTTCTCTGACGAGAAGAAGTGGAACCTTGATGGTCCTGACGGCATGCGCTACAATTGAGTCGACACCAGACTCAAAGAAGAGGTCAATACGCGTCGCTATTCTCGTGGAGGCTCGGTCATGGTTCGGGGAGCCTTTTGTTGCAATAAGACATCCGAGCTAAAGATCCTCGTTGGTAAGCAGGGCTCATCCAAGTACGTGTCTACACTGCAAACACTTTTGCAACCGTTCATCGACACTAAAACTCAATTTTCTCAGCAAGATAATGCCCCCATGTCACAAGTCCTCCCTCACAACGACCTGGCTTTCAAGCCAAATATCAACATTATGGCATGGCCAGCAATGTCGCCTGATCTCAAACCTTTGGGGAATCATGACGCAGGCTGTGGGCGCAAATCGGCACCAAAGACCTTGAGCTACTCATTCTTTCGATGCGCAAACGATGCATAAAGGTGCTCAACAACTGTGGAGGTCCCAAATCGGGCGCGGAGGGTTAATACAGTAGTAGGTATGATTGGTAATTCGTGATGTAAATGAGGGCTGCAATTAAGTTATAAAATAGAAAACATTTCAGACGTCTGTCGAAGGGGTTGAGGACGACTTGCCGTCCGACACCTGCAGCGTCATGAAGTCTCCTTCAGGCGGGTTGGCGGCCTTGAACAAAGGCAACGGGCCGTGATTGCTGGCGCCATTGGTGTAGGCCAGACCGCCGTGGTACGACACGTCGATGCCTGTGACTTCCTGATCCTCTGACACACGCAGGCCAACCGTATACTTGAGAATAATCAGCAGCAGAAACGTCACGAATGATGAGTAGGCGGCCGCCACGCACTGGGCTACGAGCTGGTACCAGAGCTGGATCGAGTGGCCGTAGAAGACACCGCCAACGATGCTCGAGTTCACCGAGCTGGTGGCGAAGAAACCCGTGAGTAGACCGCCTATGAAACCGGCGCAGCCGTGGATAGCGAACGAATCCAGAGTGTCATCGTAACGGAGACGGTTCTTCACATGGACGGCGACAAAGCCTGTGATAGCACCGATGATGCCAAAGATGATTGAGGCCCAAGTCATGACGTAACCACAGGCTGGCGTGATAGCAACAAGACCAGCGACAGCACCACTGGCGGCTCCGCAGGGGTCCACCTTCTTGTCAACAATCCAATCCAGCGCGCCCCATGTCAACAGGCCAGCACAGGCAGCCAGATGCGTGTTGATAGCAGCAATGGCGGCAATGCCGTTGGCCGCGGTGGCCGAACCAGCGTTAAAGCCAAACCAGCCGAACCAGAGCAGCGTGAAGCCAATCATGACAAGAGGCACATTGTGCGGCTTGACAGGCTCGTCGTGGTTGTATCGCTTGCCGACCATGGTAGCAGCCACAAGAGCGCTGAATCCGCTCGAGATGTGAATGACGGTGCCACCGGCGAAATCGAGCGAGCCAAAATCGGCTTCCCAGCCCTGAGCAACGAGCTCGTAGTCGCTGTTGAGCTTCCACGACCACATCCATTGCGCGAGCGGGTCGTACACGAGCGAAGTCCATAGGATCGTGAACAGTATGAACGTGCCGAACTTCATACGGCCGACAATGCCGCCCGAGAGCAGAGCAGGCGTGATCATGGCGAACTGGGTCTGGTAGAATGCGAAGAGGATGTGCGGGATGCCCGATCCGTAGGTGGCCGAAGGGGTTTCCTCCACGTTGTTGTAGAATGCCCAGCCGAAGATACCGTCCGAGCTGAAGGAAGCTGAGTACCCAAAGAAGAAGAACTGGATCGAGACAATTGCCATACTGCCGAACGACATCATCATGGTGTTCGAGGCCATCTCTTCACCAGCCAGACCAGCGTAGAAAAAAGCCACGCCAGGGGTCATGATCATGACCAGCGCACTGGCCGCCAGCATCCACGCAGTGTTACCTGTGTCGATGGCCTGACTCAGATCTGCTGTGGCCTTGGACGCTGGACTGGAAAAGTTCGCGCACGTGTTCTTGTTCGAGTCCAGGTATTGCGACGCAGCGCAGGTCACTGTGTCATCGGAAGCAACGGCCAACGCCATGGCGGAGGCCACTGCCAACGCTGCGAGGGCGAAGCTTATGTGCGAGATACCCATGAAAGGCTGCGTAGAATGAGGCTTTCCTGAGAAAAGCTGAAGTGAGAGACTTGCTTGATGGTAGGATCTCGATCGACCGAACCAGTCCTCTTTGACTTAGGAGGGACGTCATTTTATGACCGCCTTATATCGGCCTATTTGTAGCCCTTCATGAAACGGCCCTCCCATGTTATGGGAGGGCCGTTTCATTGAGTAAAAATGGCTACAAATTGGCCGATACCGTAGTCTTTTTGCACATTATACAAATACCCTTCTTAACACCTGGCCCTTGTGATTCAACCCACACCTTCTGCCAAGAACTCTGAATTGCATCTCTACATGCTTGTCCCAGGTTTAAGCCGTGCACGCAGCGCCGTAGCAGTGTATAGGTCTTATACCTTGGCATCGGCGTATTCGGTGCCACTCTATTTCAGCTGTCATTGTGCAGACATGAATGCTCAGCCATAACTTAGGGACAACAACAGCAATTGAGCTGTAAACTAATTTAAAACCGCGGTAGAAAGCTATAATTATGGAGAGTCCCTTATATTTTTCCTGAGATCCAGAGCGCAAAGTGGTGTCCAAGTAGCTTACACTATCTCGATTACCCCATACCCAATATATCACGCTGTGTCTTCCCTTTTTGTCTTTTTCGATGGGCAGGTATCTTTTTACAAGGATATTTTAATTTCAAGGTCTACTGTGAAGGATGTGCTGTAAAAGTAACGTACAGTATTACAGTAGCTTTCATTTTGTCATTTGTTTCATCGACCTACTGTAGAAATGATAAAATTTATTTTTGCAATATATTCGCTAGGTGAATTTTATGTTATTAATAGGTTTCTCAGACAAAAGAAGACAAAAAAAGCGGAAATCACGGGCTTTTTATAAAAAGCCAGTGATTTCCACTTTTTTTGGGTGCAATTTATGCACGCGCATTTCCATTTTTAGCGCAGATACAGGCAAATTGCTTAAGCATCAAAAAGTTGCTCTTAAACAGAGTATATCCTAGGCATATATGTCTTTGGAACTCCCGATTGAGAGTTCAATATGCAACGCTTTCATTTAATCATGGCTAGTTTTCGATCACCTAATAAGAAATATACATTGGTATAAGGAGGTATAGGGACAGAGGCAATCACGGATTGGAAGTGATAACTAAATTTAGTCGCCACGCTTGTGCGAGACGCATGATTCAGTGGCGCTGGCGGAAAGACCACGGAGAAAACTGATCTGGGCGGAGAGTAAGCTTCGGAAGTAATGTTCGTAGATCTGTCGATCGGAAATTGCTTTGGTTAACCTCACGACAAGTGTCTAGTTATCCGTTTTATACGTACAGTATACCGTATTTACTGGCTCTCCTTAATCGGTAAGAAATCGGCTGCAAAAAGGATTCGTTCGGTAACATTCGGCGTCTCATGCCAATATTTCTTGTTTCCCTGTACAGTGTTTTTTGTTTGAAAGAACAACTGCATCTCTTTCATGTCGCATATATTTTTTTTCGTTTTCCTTAGTTATTGAAGTACCGGTTTGGAACCGGTATCCGATACTGCCCGCTGCTTTTTCCCCCTTCCCGTCCGCTTGTATCCGTCGCCAAATAACACGCGAAACAAAGGCGGGTATGAGCAAGAGCGGTCAAGAGCTGCCACGCGGCTGGAAGGCTGTAGCCAGCAAGAGTCGCCCTGATAAAGTCTACTTCCTGCATGTGAAGTCTGGCGAGAAGACGTGGAAAATGTCCCACGTGCACGCCAAGGAACGAGAGTTTCGCCACAAAAAATCGTCGTCGTCTCCGTCAACTTCGTCCAGCCGCTTACCAAAGAAAGATTCAAACTCCGAAGAGGCTGTGCAGGTTGGTTTACGGCAATATCTTATGTCTTTATATCCCCCGATACCTCAGTACTCTAACCACAAATGCGTTCATGTGTGCTGTATTAATATAGGCATTGCATATCCTGGTAAAGCACGCGGGTTCAAGACGGCCATCCTCATGGCGACAGGAAAATATCACGCGTAGCAAGGCTGTGGCAATTGCCAAGATCGAAGGCATTCGAGAGAAGCTAGTGGTTTGTGCGAAAAAGAATCCTGAGGTGCGTGTCGTGTGCGTTTATATCTACTTGTGTTTTCAGCCCACAAATAAATAACATATATGTTTGTGAGCAATAGCGCAAAATGGAAGCTCTGCGAGAGCTCTTTGAAGAGACCGCCAAGGAAGAAAGCGATTGCAGCAGGTACTCTTATGTGACGACTTCTGGTCCACTTGTTTTTATGCTCACTCGTGTTGTGTGATATTAACGCAGCGCCAAGCGTGGTGGAGACCTGGGCAAATTCACGCGCGGGAAAATGACGCCGCCATTTGAAGAAGCAGCCTTCGCTCTGAAAGTGGGCGAGTTGAGTCAACTGGTAGAAAGCGATAGCGGCGTTCACGTCATTCTGCGGGTCGCATAGCGTCTCCCATCCGTCACTCTGCTTAGGTGGAGTTTGTTCGAATTCACGCTTGCGCACAGAAAACACACCATGCTATGTATATACAAGTGAAATCCTCGTGCCTTGATCTGCCGGGTGCGCACGGGTGAGCGCTATTGCGCCGCCGTGCTCTTTCTCCCTCGGGCATAGACGGCCACAAGGAAAGACGACATGAATACGAAAGCCAAGCCTACATTCACGGGGCCAATTTTGCTTCTGTTGACCAAATTCTTGCACTTGTTCTTCTTTGCAAACAAAAACTCTATTGGGATGTGATTAATGGAGCTCAATCATTCATTTACAGGGCGAAGACGGTGGCAAAGCCGTCCTCTTCAGTGAACACGGACGTGCAGGGCTGGAACGCGAGTGGCACAGAGCCCTTAACCTTGCGCTTCAGTTGGCTCTCAAACAGACTCTTGTAGGAAATGTCCATGACGTCGTCCAGAGGCACAAACTGATGCCGCAGACGCTCTTCAAAGATCTTGGCGCGCACCGCAACGTCAGCATTGTAATGATCCTTCATCGTGGCCAGTTCCCAGAGCGAGCTCTGCAGTGCGTTACATTTGATCGGGTCCTTTTCGCTGCTCAGGAACGGGTCGTTACCATCCTTCAATTCGATTTGCTTTGTCTGATTGGCAAGCTTCTTAGCTGCAGCCTCCACAGCGTTGGCGCTCGAGAGCTCTTCGCGACGTTGAAGAGCCTTCTCGGCCACAGTAGTCGTGCCAGTGCGGTGGATAAGCTGCAGACACTCCTTGTGACGCAGAATGAGATTGTAGACCATCGGGATAATAAACAGGATGGCGCCAGGCTCAGCCACTAGTGATAATCGAGACAATCGCTTGGCATAAGCTGCGATCATGTACGCAGGAAGATGCGTCGACGACAGAAACAGCTCTAGCAAATGGAAAAAACGCGATCTACAAGAGAACAGATCCGAGTAAGCCAATCTAGCTTCAGCTGCAAGACAATGCAAAGCCGTACCGTTGTTTGGCGCTGATCAGCGTCGGGTCTTCTAGCAATTCGTAGAGCTTGTTGTAAAAGTCCGGTGAGTCAAAGTTGTAGTCCTGGATGAGGATGAATAAGCTGTTGAGCGCCAGAAGACTCGTGACGCCGCCAACGTCGTACGAATCCGTGAGGAAGTCAGACAGCAGTAGCGGGTTCGTCAGATGCGGCATGATCTCATCGGGAAGCTTGACCAGAATCTTCTTGTACGAATCCTGCGGAAGCGAGTGGCGGAGGAGAGCAATCCACGCCTGACTGAAAGCGTGTTCGTGCTGCTTGACGCTCTTCAGCCCCCTGGCCTTGCTCTGTTCGTTATTCTTGCCCGAAGCCTGCTCGGCCGTGCGCTTCGATCCAGTGACAGGCTGCTGGACTTCTTCGTTCTCATCGTCCGAGTCGCTGTCGTCGTCGCTGACAAGCTCGTCGTCTGGCAGCGGCTGCTTGCTGGTGACCAGGAAAGAAGTAATGTCGTCCTTGCTCTCAGGCATGTTGACCATGCCCAGTAGCTTGAGTGCGTTGGCAACAAGTGTGTAGTCGTTCTGATCTTCCTTTCCGTCTTTGCTGTGAGCCTTTTCAAGCAGCTGCGCCACGTTCTTGAGCTGTGGGACAGGTGAGATGAATTAGCCCAGATCCCGACCTATCTGATGAAGAAACCTACCATGTAGTACTGCACGTCCATGTAGGCAGAAACGTATTCGCCCTTAAAGACACTGGCCACTTCGCCCTTAATCTTGGGCATCGCCATCTGAGTCGAAGCAACAAGCATCAGTCCAGCTCAGGTGGCAGCAACTAGATCAAGCATGGCGTACCAACTGCTGGATGACGCGCATGAACGTCTCATTTTGAAACGGAGCATCAGGTTTACCCTTGAGTTCGCGTTCACGCGATACAAACTCCATGAGTGTCCGCAGCGCAGACACCTGCAGATTGCTGTCACGGTCGGAGCCGATCCACTCGAGCATGTCCTTGATGAACGCCAAATAAATGCTCCAGAGCCACTTGCGGAAGGTCTGCTGGGCCGCCGACGGCTTTGACTTCTTGGATTCCGATGAGTTACTCGCGGCCACTGCAATCGCACAGCCAAGTGGTGAGTTGCGCGTCGCATTTCTAGCTAAATATGCAGGGAACACGACGTACTGCTCAGATCGCCCTTCTCAATGAAAAACACGAGCACACGGCGCATGGACTGCACAGCTGCATTGGCAATGGTCTGCATCAAAGCACAACGTCAGCAACAGACAGACAGCAACGCAGTGTATCACTACTCGGACCTTGTCGTCATTGTGCACGGCCTTGGCGATTTTCGGAAGCTCTATGGGTCATGGTTTTAGTAAACTTTATAAACAAATCACAAGCGTAGACGTGTAGATCAATATATGCGATCCTACCGTTAATCTGCTTGACGTCGTCCTTGATCTTGGCCTCCAGCTGCTTGATCTCCGTCGCAGTCGCCATGGTGCTGCTGTGATGACCTTTTAATCCTCTCAACCAACCTTTCCAACGAAACACCACCCAATCGTTTTAGTGACATGTTTTATTCAGTTGACTCAAATTGTGGACTCTTCTCTGCGAGTCGCATTCTGAACCCAAAGACCCACACGGCAAGTGAATTGTACGCGAGCAAGCGACATGTGAACTTGTGCCCCGTAATAGACAACAATAACTACATAGATACTTATCCGAACACTTTGTTTATTGGTATATTGAATGGCCCAACAAATTGATCGGTCGAATATCCACACCTCTGAACAATAATGCTGCAGTTTAGCATTCCAGGCGGATCCCTTGGTGAGATTCGTACTTAGTCGATATATGATTCAAATTCAGCCGGAGGACTGTATAATACAGCGCGCTGGGGTTTGTATTCCGAACGCAGCAGGGCGGCGTCGAGCGCGGGAGTCGGCAGGCAGGCAGGCAATAGACCCGACCGACCGCTCTGCGTGTGGACGTCCAACATGATGGACCCGAATGATGACCGGGAGCTACCGGAGAACGACTATCTGCGCTTCCTGCGTGGGCTGCGTCCGCCAGACGATGTGCACATCCAGGCCGCCATCCGTACGTTCTCCTTTCCTTCTCGCTCTCACTCCGATGGCGTTCTCAATCACTCTCGTGTACTTGTTGCGGCTTGTAGACGACCTTACGGCGGCGCAAGCGGCGGATCTGGACTTCCGCACGTCGTTCGCTGGCGCAGATGGCCTGCCAGACCTGGACTCGGCCCTGCAGCACGACGCAGCGCAGGACGGCGTGGAGTTCGCGCGCATGCTCTTGGCGCAGGACGAACAGGAGCAGAAAGCGGCGGCCGAGGCGAGGGAGACGGCTGCCGCCGTCGCTGCAGCGCTTCAGATGCCGGATGAAGAGGATGAAGACGCCGAGCACCACCATCACCACCACCACGATGTGCTCACGGCGGCCGAGCAGGACGATGTGGATCAGCACGGCAGCGAATCCGTCGACACGGACGCTGCGGCCGATTTGGGCGAGATCGCTCTGAATGCCAAGGACCGATGCCGGTACTATGGAAAGAACCGTGCGCGCTGTCCTCGCGCCGCGACAGGACTCGACGGTCGCTGCGCGCTGCACAAGTTCAGCCAGTTCTGTCGGCAGCCGCGCTGCAACAAGTTTAACCAGGGCAACGGCTACTGCATCAAGCACGGCGGCGGCAAGAAGTGTAAGCAGGACGGCTGCGCGAAACAGGTCCAGGGCTATGGCTACTGCTCGGGCCACGGCGGCAAACCTCTCTGCCCGATCGAAGGCTGCGAGAACAAGCGCATGGAAGGAGGGTACGTCGTTCTCGCTTGCTCGATCCCGCCGTTGGACTCGCTCTCTTCAGGTTATTTAATGCGCTACTGTTGCGTGTTCCAGCTTCTGCAAAGCCCACGGCGGTGGACGGTTCTGTCAACACGACGGCTGCAAGAAGCGCGATATCGGTGGCGGCTTTTGCATCGCGCACGGCGGCGGTAAGAAGTGTAAGGTCAAGGACTGCATCAAAGTCGATCGAGGTGGCGGTTTCTGCAAACGACACGGCGGGGGCAAGAAGTGCGAGGTGGAGAAGTGCAAGAACTGGGCTATCGGTGGGGGCATCTGCGTCGAGCACAAGGGCCCTGGCAAGCGCTGCAAGACTCTGGGCTGCGCCAAGTACGACCTCGGCGGTGGCCATTGCATCGCTCACGGCGGAGGGCGCAAATGCGTTGTGGATGGCTGCAACAAGATTCGCCAGGTGAACAAGCGCTGTCGAGGCCACGGGGGCAAGCTGATGTGCACAGTCGAAGGCTGCGAGCGGGCGGCGCAGAATTTCAAGCTATGCAAGACTCATGGAGGTGGCAAACGATGTCTGCATGAAGGCTGTTCCAACATGCAGAAGGGAGGTGGCTATTGCATCCGTCATGGTGGTGGTACCAAGTGTCGGTCCGAAGGCTGTGCCGCTGTCGATCGCGGCGGCGGCCACTGCAAAGCTCACGGTGGCGGCAAGAAGTGTGGGGCTGCGTACTGCAAGAAGTGGGTCGTAGGCGGCGGGTTCTGCAGCGACCACCTGGATCTGGATTTGTCCCAGCATAGCGAGGAGCTCTCGCGGATAGCAGCGTCCTGCGCATATTTAAACGGCGAATCCATCGCTCTGTAACCTGCGGCAGGTGTTCTTCTTGGTAACAGTATTCTATTAGTACAGTAGGCACGTGTGCTGCGTGCAGTTTTCCCACCAAACGTTGTCTGTTATTGCGGACTCATTTCTGTCCTGTCAATTTTCCAGAAAACATTGAGGCAGGGCTCACAAGATGGCGGCATTACGTAGCTTGTCGACGAACAAGGCAGAAGACTGTTAGATACTAGTAACGGATACTGTGTGCCTCTGATAGCCTCGACCTGGATCTTGAGGAGCTGCCAATGCAAGAGCAAACAGCAAAGGTTGGCGCTGACAAATAGCCGTGATGAGCTGCAGCTGTAGCACACGCATTTCGATAAGAAACGCTATTACTCAAATGCAAGTGACTTTCATTGACCAGCGAGGACTATGCAGCACCACGTACAATTGCTATCCGCCCAACAAGATTTGGTCGAAAAAGGCTCCATTAGTGCGACCTGGGACAGCTACAACTGTAGTAGCTGTTATTTAGCAGACATGTACTCCTATTGAAATGCACTGTTCTAACCAGAAGAAGCGGGTTTGGAAACTTGGCGAACCAGTTCAGGAAGCTGTTTGGCTGAGTTTGGCTAAGCTCAACGGAGAGAGAGAGATGTTGGGTCGACCTCCACTGTAGTTCATCCCTCTGATGATGGCATGCTCACGTCAGGTTCGCACTTGCTGAAGTATCGCCATGGGTGATTCATCAAGCCTTTGACAACGCAGCTAATAAAACCAGGAGCGCCTAACTTAGTAATAACTGGTACACCTGTATCGTTGGGATGCTGTCAATGCGAGATTGATGAAATGCTGGACTTTCGATCCGCAAACGGGCAGCCTTTTGTAGAGACAGTGCAGAACACACTTGTGTTATCGTGTTCCCACTTGTCTGTCGTTCATTAACACGTGATCTCTGGAAGAAGCGGTCATGACTCGGGAACATGCCGAAACGCTAAAACTGTCGGCTATTCGCCAAGCAACCTGAATTTGTAAGCGTACATCTGTAGATGCTCGCTGCCAATCGGAGTATCTTCGAAGATAGGGTGGTTTGCGTCGAGCTTCCCTCACGATCTCACTTAAAAATGTACTGCATGTGGCTCAGCGATGGACTCTGAATGGTGTTTAACAGTGCCAGCGTTGTCACTCTGTGTACCATCGGCAGGGAAGTACCCTGCTGTAGCATCTTGTGTATCACCCTGTCACTTTTTTCCGACGCGAGAGAGAATTACAGTGTAACATGTATGCTATACCGGTAGCCCCTCGTCTCTCAGCTTCATGCTGCGTGAGAAACGTGTAGGCTGCGGTGCCTTTGCGTCAGCCTGCTTGTTCTGGCCATAGAGCTCTGCTTGCATGCGTGCATCTTAAAATTGGCAGTGGAACGAATGGACACTCTGAAACGAGACTGCGTGTGGCAGCCATTGCCTTCTCACCCTTTACGCATGGACCGCAGTGGGGAATCCATAAACGAGGGCTGTTGGATCTGTCTCATGATATCTCTGGCCAAGACAGCTTGGCCAAACCTGTGACTGGTTGTCACGACCACAGCTGCAAGCCATCCACCTCCAGGATCCCTTGCTGGAGTGGCTCTGTACACACATTGGATGTCGCAGTGACGGCCGTCGAGTCCGTTGTCTGGATGTGACGCGTCCAATCATGAAGGCTGATGCCTCGCTATTCAGTTCCTAAGCTGTCAAAAGAGCGGTACAGCATACACGGCAGACAGGAAGAGATGCATCGAACGCCTCGAGACTGATAACGGTGTAACTTCAGAAGAGACTGACGAGCAAATGGGATAGGATTGGCAAGAAGTGCATTGTAGGCGATCACATTCCCGATCGCACTGCCATCGCTTGGTGAAGATACCTACCGCTTGTGGGGCATTCGCTTGTGAACAAGAATAGAGACCATGTCGCACGAAGCGGCTTCAAATTTCCCAAGGCTTCTGTGCTATTCGTCTACATGCAGCGGCACCAGAGCGTGTCGCAAAGAACGCTCCATGTGGACAGAGCCTCGCCCAGGGAGCACCAGTCGCTTGGTTTGTCTAAGCCGTCTAAACACCATCAGCTTCCAAACAAACACTTCAAGGCTAGAGTCCAGTAGCCAACGCGTGTAAGGGAGCGATTGAGAAAGCTGTGACAGTCGCGGGAATGTACGCACAGAAAGCGAGCGAGAGGGAGGGATGCCTTCGCGGACAATTCTCGCATTGGATCGATTGGAGCGAGCGTACAAATTTGCTTGTCCGTACAGTTCAGTCTGGGTTGGTGCAATTTTGCCGGTTTCTGGGATACAGTTCGCAGCAACCTGATGCGGGTTGGTGTTGCCGAAGACAAGTGCTCCACATGGGTGCGATTCAATTCGTACGGTAAACCTGGGAATTCAACAGTCAACAGGCAGAGGAAGCATGTCGCACACATGCCGACAGTCAGCGCATCATCCTTTCCGCTGGAGGCTGATGACCATTTTGGCTCAGGAAGGTTATGCATGCACCGAAGAGTGCTTGACGGCCAGTCATTGCGCAGAATGAAGGTCGAATTGCTCACCTGAGTTGGGCACTGAAGCGAGGGAGGTCCTCTAAATCGGCTAACGCAGAGAATGACACATCACCATAATGCGCGGTGGCCACCAGGTATGGATGCTCTGGACCCCATCATCATGGAATCCTATCCAAGGTCCATGGGCTTTAAGATCGCCTGTCCGGCCAACGGTCTTCTGGTTTGCCCAGTCAAGCGACACCACAAAGTGACAGCAAACTGGTCTTTGGCGCACTTGATTGTCTGTTATCAGGCAGTCCGGTTCTTGTGGTAAAAAGCGACGACACGCGGCATGGCATCTTCACGCTCGCTCGCTCTCTGTCCTGGCAGTATTTACCAACAGCGACGTGCAAAGCCCCCCCCCCCCACGTGACAAGGACCGAACGAGCTCAGCGAAGCAATCCATGTTTGGGTACAAAGACCAGGCACGGTCGTAGCGCATAAAGTACCGTACCGAACTCATTATATCTCACAGGTTTGGATGCACACCGGTACGGTATGTCTTCAAAGGAAAAAATAGAACGACGAAAAAGTAACGGCGAATTACTCAAAACTGAGCCTGTTGGTTGCGCAAATACGCACTGGCACCACGATGTGGTAGTCTGCGCATTTGCTTTGCTTGGTCTTGTTTTCCATTCGGATGGGGGAGATTGGCTCCACTGGCCTTCCCATACAGACTGCGCATCCCATTGAGTGTCGGGGCCCCACGTATTTTTATGCCTCCACTGAGCAGAAACCACAAATCAAAACGCATATCCTGCGCAAGTTAATTCCTCAAAATGGCTGATGAAATTCCACCCATCTTGGCTTTCGTGACAACGTCTTGACTTGCTGCTGACTGGCTCCGATACCTGCCGTTGATGTGGTTTGTGGCCGAGGCTGGGCAAATAGCAAAAGCCCTTTCTCACTATACAAGTAAAGCGCGATCAAATGCGAGATGGTAACAATCCATCCGCCATCTGAAGCTCCTAGGGCTATGAAGGCTCCATACGACTCTGAAATGATGGAGGAAGTGGCCACATCGCCATCAGTTATAAGATCACGCACGTGCAGGGTTTCCATAAATGTATTTCGGACGTGCGCAATGCGCAAGTGCAGCCACTCGCCAACTGGTCGACTGGCGATCTGAAACGCCAGCATTCTGGATCGTACAGTAAAATAATTCAAGAGTTCACGCGTACAGTAATCGAACCGACTCCATCCCCTGTAACGCATACGCAAAAAGTGAAGATAGTTGAGGCTGGCTCACTGGCTGGCCACGAACGCACCAAATAGGCTTCAGCGTTAGTGTACAGCATCCCGCTGCTCTTCAAAGTGGAACGCAAGGTTCTCCCCCTTGCCCCTGTTCCGTTTGCTCTGGAGTCGCTTGGTGCCTTTGGGTGCTCGTCGCTCCTCCAGCCAGTCCAGTCCGGCCCCGTCGCCCTGTCTGTCGTGGGTTTGCAGCCGTTGGCCCGTCTCTCCCCGTAGCGAGTTAAAATCTGATCATCCAGGAATTGCTCTTTGGGCCCATCTGCGCATGAGTGAGGAAAAACATCAAATTTCAGAGGGAAAGTCTGCGTGTGAGAAAATACCGGCAAGCTGTAAACTCTCTCTCTCGCCCTCTTTAAAGCGATGCGCCAGACGGTCGTCGAAGTGCAGCTGGAGCTTATGCAGCGCTTGTCAAGGGCAGCCTCACTTTGGAATTTTCCTCGTGGGTGTGAATCAAAGCCTCGTTCACTTATTCATCTATCCGTCATCATCACAATGGGCGTCTCGGTCATCCTCCACGCTGACGAATCCCCCGTCGCCAAGGCTCCATGGCGCCCGGACGGCGCCAGTGACTCGTGCCTATGCTGCGGCAAGGACTTCTCCATCTGGACCCGTCGCCGCCACCACTGCCGCGCATGCGGTGAGCTGGTTTGCGGCGACTGCAGTCCGTTCTCGAACGCTTTCCCACAATTGGGCTATAAGCAGCCTGTGCGCGTGTGCACCAAGTGCAGCAAGGCGGACATCGTGGCCTCGGCCGTATCGACTCTCGTATTCGACTCAGGCGACAACTGTTCAGACAGCGAGTCGAGTGACTTTGATGAAGACGAGCTCGTGGCCATGGCCGTCGATGTCATTGCGCTTCACTCCATGGACAAGCACTCCAAGCTGTCGTACCAATACTTCCACCAGTCTGAAGCCGTGAGCTGGATCTTTGACGCTGGTTTGCTCAAGAACCGCAGCGCGTGCACGGCGCTCTTCCAGCGTGTTGTGGAAGAAGACTACGTCACGCTCAAGCCGAGCCTGAGCGGCGGTTCCAAGCGCAGCGCCGTGTATCTGCTCAATGATGAGCTGTGCACTGGCCAGCGACTGTCGCACTACGGCAGTGCCATGCACTCGGAGACGAGCAAGTGCAGCAACTGCGCGCAGTCGTTCCTGGCGTCGCTCACACCAGCGCCGGGCTTCTGTTCCATCGACTGCAAGACCAATGCGCTTATCAGTTCAGCCGACTCGGCGCGTATCCGCAAGTACTATAGCTAAACGATCGAGGCGTGGGAGCGACTATTTATTTACCACCCGCCACCCTCTTGTACCCTACTAAACCACCATACAACTTTATCATTCCCACTCAATTATCATGCGTCTGCTTATGCTCATTCAAGATGCCTTTATTTGTCCCTCAGCTAACAGTAAGTGTACGTATACCCATTCTGGTATCCATCATGCGTCAACGTAATACATTCGCATTCATAAGGCAGCATACGTCATTAAGTTGTGTTATCAGCTTTTTAGTGAGCCCAGGACATAGGTCTGAACCCAAGCCGAATCCTTTGATACGTACGTCACTACTGTATATCTGCGATACTTACAGCGGAAGAAACAAGATTAGCGCCTTCGGCAGAGACAAAGGCGTACGCATAGTCGTTCTGGTTTCTGGTTGCATTTGCATTTAATTCCTGTCTATGGCGCTCTTCATACATTCACGCGGTTCGGCGGCAGCTCGCTCTTGACAAGCTTCATCTGGTCCGTGGGCCACACCACAGCCACGACACGCGAGTCGATCAGCGCCATAGGCACGGGTCCGAACTTGTCGCTGTCATCGCTGAAGACCTCGTTGTCGCCTTCGACCCAGCACTTGCCAGCCGGGATCAGCACGCGGTCGCCCTTGCGGTCCTTGATCAGATCGCCTTCGATGGCCACGAGCCGCTTAATGAGAAAGCTACCTGGATCCTCGGGCGACGCCAGCACGACCACATCGCCGCGCTTGTAGCGGTGAAGCATCTGGATTGAGAACTTGTCCAGCAGCACGCGGTCGCGCACGGCGTTCTGGTTCATTCCGCCGTTCAGAACCGGCTGCATAGAGCGGCCCTTGACGCTGGCCGCACTCACGAACAGCGAGTTCACCGTGATGCCCACTGGCAGCCACAGCGCGCCTTTGCCCACAGCGTGCCACCACTTGCTCATCTTGGTCTCTGGTTGAAAGCTGCAGCACAACCATGAAAACGTAACCCGGAAGGAGGTTACACAGGCTACAGTATGCATGTAGACAAGTTCACGAGAAGACATGGAATTATTCATTGCTGATGCCGCAGCCATGCATGAACGAGTAGAGCGTGGCGAAGACCAGGAAGTGGAGCAGCAATATGTACCCAAACGCCATGTTGCGCGTGATGCGGTGGCCCAGAAACAGCCGCGCACTGTTGAGCAGCACTTTGTCCACAGTGTTGAGGTTCGTGTACCGCTGCTGGCTTTCTAGCTTGTTAAACTGCACGAACGGGTTCATTTTCTCTTCGTACATGCCCTTGTAGCGTGCTTCGACATCGCCACTAATGCCTGCACCGTCTTCCAGATTCTGGAACTGACTGGGTGCCACTCGGTGGCTAGTACCAGAGCTTCCATTGCTGCCTTGATTGGCGTTGTTGTTGTAGCTCTGCAGGTAGCGGATCTTGTGGTAGAGCTGCATGTTGTCGTTCTCGAGTCGAGACACCGAAGTCTTGTGCGATCGCACAATTTCTTCCAGCTTGTTATTCTCTGTCTGCAACTCTTTCATGCGGTCACGGAAGCGATCGCGCTGGCCGCGAACAATCTCCAGCATCTTGTTGTCCGATCCAGCACCAGGAACGCTCAAGTCCGAGCCCCGTGCTTCCCACGCCTTGCGTTCACTAAATTGGTCTTCCATGGCATCCAGCAGAATCTCGGTGCCCATATCAGGAGCCGCACCGACCGTCGCATTGAGCATCAAGCCCTTGCGGCTCTCCAAGACGGCAACGCTCTCTTCCAGATTGCGCACCAGCTTCTTCTGATCTTCAATCTGGTATTTCTTCTTCTCCAGTTCCGCAGAGACCTGCTCAAGCTGAGTCTTGTAGGCTTCAATAGCCTGTTCGCTCTTTTGCAGAGCGTGCTCCAGCCGACGCACACGAGCCAGCAGCACCTTCTCCGCTTCCGTGGAGGCTAGTGAAGACTCCGCGTCGTCCACTAAAGAGCTATTGCTAGGAGCGTCTTCGTCGTCGATCACATTGTATTCCAGTTGCTGGAAAATGTGCAGCTGGTGCAGCATCTCGTTATGCTTTTCCAGCGTAGGGCGAGCGGCCAATTCCGCAGTAAGCTTCTCAATTGAGTGCTGCGCCTCCGTGATGGCTTCTTTGTACGTCGCATTGTCCCTTTGAGCCTTCTCATCACTTGCAGCCGCACTTTCCTTGAGCAAGAAGATCTCCTGGCGCAGACTTCGGATTGTCGACTCCTTTTCCGACAGCTCCAGTGCGGTCAGCGAGTTCTGCGCACTGTCAGCAGATCTGTCTACCTTGGTGGCGAATGGGTCTGTGGCGACGCCCAGCAGCTCGTCAATCTGCTTCTTCAGTTGCGCGTTCTCCAGCTGCAACGTCTGCGTCAGAATCGTTTCCTGCGAGAACGCGTCCATCTCGGCATCGAACGTGTTCTTCGCAAAGCCACTGCGCTGCTTATAGGCAAACAGATCCGATTGCATGGCGTCCATGCGTGTGAACGCTTCCCGGAGCTCGCTGCGACTGTTCTCAAGCTGTCGCTCGTAGTCCATGCGCTGCTGCGCAAACTCGAACTCCTTGGTCGTAAGTTGCTCTTCCAGATCGCGGCACTTCTGCTCGACCTGCTGGTGCACAAGGTCGTCCATCTCGCGCTCCATCGTGGTCAATTGCTCCTCCAGCTTGCGGATCGTGATATCCTGATTCTTGAGCGACGCGAACTCGACCTCAAAGTCGTGCACTTCGCGCTTGAGCCGGCGGTTGTCTTCTTCTAATTCAGCCACCTTGGAATCGTTGGCCATCTCCAGTGATGGCACCGGGTCCGGCGCAGCGTAAAGTCCCTTATAAAGCATGAAGAACGCGTTCTCCGAGTACTTGGCTCGGCGCGTGAGGCTGTCGATCTCCTCCTGGTAGGCCCGGAGCAGTGGCCCGATACCGGCCGTCTTGTCCGCGTCCGAGAGCTTGCGGAAGTTCTTGGTCGTCTCGGCCAGCTTCTTGCGAGACTTAAGGCTGTTCTCCTTCTCGGTCTTCATGGTACCGCCCTGCGTGTCCAGCATCACGCGCTTGCTGTCGAGATCGAATGCCTTCCAAAACTGCAGCACGGGAGTCTACATACAAAGATACACATAGCGCGTGATCAGAGCATGTTATCAGCTTCCCGTTTGACTAGCAGATAGCCAAGACGCAAACGCACAATAATAGGCCGCGTGGAGGGCGTTCGGCCGCGTGGGGTCGACGGCACAGCCATCGCCGTGGGCTCACTCAGCATCTTCTCTCGCGCTTTCTTCCGCGTTACAATTTCCGTAACCCTGCGTATTTTGATTGCGCTGACCCTTTTTGGTATCTAGGTAGTCAATATTTATTGTCCAAGGGATCCAAATCTGTAAAGGTCTAGGGCTAGGCATCAATTGTGGATCTTATCGGTTTGAACAGGGTATTACTTTCGAGCGAATTGTTGACAGTACCACGTTGATCACGCGTGTTCTCAGATTCGGTTGATCCGTCGACATGATGAATGGAATGGCTGCCTTTTCTCTAGTCCTCCGGTGTTCCTGAGCCGCAGGCTTTGGATTCAAGCCACCCCAAGCGCATCTCTCGCTTCTCTCCCGCTTCTGCAGCGTCTGAGTTGCGCTTCTTCGTCCACAGCCGTTAATGTGTGGACGAACGTCCGACCGTCGGACATGCGATTAGTGGCCGACCGTGCCAATCGCATTCAGACCAGGACCAGACCTCAAGCCCATCCCGTTGACTGCCAGCCAGCAAGCCAGGTCGACTGTGCTACAGACAGTACCGTTTGGTTCCACACAGCGTTCGCGTGAGCAGCATCTTGCGGAACGACATCACGGGCGCGCAGCCGCGGTCCTGGCCAGCGTAGTACTCGAGCTCCACGAAGCCGGACCGGTTCACGCCGCCGTCTTTGCCGTCCTCCTTCTCCCAGCGCACCGGCAGCTTCCAGCCCGGGATGCCTGGCTCGCCCCGGACCAGCGCGAACTTCTGATTGAGCCAGTTCTCGCCTGGCTCGGCGATTGCGAGCGCCACGAGCAGCTTGGTCATCTCTCGCTCGTCCGGCACCGACAGATCGAGCGCGTAGAACCGCTCGGGCGCCATGGGATTCACGAGATTGAGCCAGCCGAGCGACCGGAGGCAGATGCGCTGGTCCTCACGCGAGAGCGCGTCAAAGATCTTATAGAACGAGTCCAAGTCAATGACGCGCGAGAAGAGCAGCCGCGCGGTCTCAGCCTTGGCGTTGAATACTGTGGGCATGCAGGCCACAATCTGCGCCGCCTGGTCGCTTGACAGCCACCGGTCGCACACAGCCGACTCGATCTGCACGAGCTTGAGCGCCACACTCTCTTTGGTCGCGCTCGACAGCTGGAAGACCGACAGCGCCACGGACGCGAAGTGAAGTGTCGCCGAGCCCCGCGTCACGGCCACAGACCTTCGCGTGCGCTTCCAGATCTCGGAGCCCTCACGACTCGAGCGTGAATGGAGTTTGGGTTCGGACAGCAGCAGTGAGGCCACATCGTTCTCCTTTGTGGAGTCAGCTGGAGGAGGACATTCGTTAGCAGTATCGAGATTCGTGCGCAGCACTTGGATAAGCTGCTCGAACCGGCGCGAGCTCATGGGCGCCGTGGTGCGCTTGGGCCTGGCCGTGCTCACATAATCGAAGCACAGTCGGCCTCTGGCCGGCAGCACGTGGAAGAAGGCGTTGGTGAGCACAATAGGCTGGCCGTCCAGCTCCTCATTGCGGAAGTTCTCCCAGTTGCCGTGCTGCGAAGTGTCTGAGCGGCCAGACCGGAGCTTGGAGAAGAGCTTTTCGCTCTGCGCGACCTCGGCGATCTTGTTGAGCGCGATGCGGTCCTTGGGTTTGGCCAGATCGAACGCGTAGTGCGCTGTGGGGTTCCCGAGCACGACAGAGTACGCACTGCCCATCTCGGTCTTAAGCCGACAGCGCTGCACGATGCTCAGCGTACGTGAGACCAGGATCTGCGCCTCCTTGGCTGTAAGCATCTGCAGCAGCATGAGCGCGATCATCTCAATCTTGGTGTGCGTGGACTTCATGTAACCGCAGGCCTCAAGCACCTGGTACGCCTGCGAGGCTGTGAACTTGATATCCGAGTCATGGATCGCCACACGGAAGAGCTCGTCCTGCTCGCTTTTGGACGCCGCAAGCGACGTAATATTGCGGATCAGCTGCTCGATGCCGGTCTGCGAGATCTTGCACTGGCGATAGGCCTCGTCGTTGGTCGCGAACGCCTCGCGTTCGAACAGAAACTCGATCTCGAGATAGCCTTCTTCTGGGATCACCCACGGCTTTTGCGAGGCGGTGTCAATGAGCGAGAACAGCGGCTGCTGCTCGCTCTCGTGCTCGCCATTGAAAGGCGATTGGCGTTGCCCCGTGGTCGGGATCGCGCCCAGGAGCTGCTCCTTGATGCGGTCTAGCAGCCGCTCCTTCATGAACTCGATGAACTCGCTCTCCTCCATCTCGCCATCGCCGCTGATATCGAACGTCGCGATGGCCTCGAGGATCTCCTTCTCGTCGTATTCGTGGATCCCAAGCATCTTGAAGGCCTCTTCCACCTCGTCGGCGTCGATCTTGCCGGACTGGTTGCTGTCGATCATCTGGAACACAGCGTGGAAGAAGAAATCGCTGAACTCACGCTGCTCCAGCACTCCGGACCGGTTGTAGTCAAAGTGCTGCAGCACAGTCGTGAGGTTCTCCATCTTGGGGAACAACCCGATGCGGTTGAGCACAGCCAGCAGCTCCTGGTGGTCGATATAGCCCGACTGATCGCGGTCAATGTTGGCGAACAAAAGCTCGAGCCCTCGCGTCGCGAGACTGTTGTCTTCCGCTGGGTCGTCTCCAGAAGCAGCAGCAGATGATAGAGACCGAGCCGCGTGTGCAGCGCTAGGCGTCTGTGGCCGCTCCTTGCGACCGACGTGAACAGGCTTCTTGGCTGAGGTCGGCGTCATCCGGTGGTCAATACGAAGGAATCGGCAGCCTTTCTTGACTGTCGCGAGCCGAGCCAGCTCCATGACGATCATCTGGTCGTATGCTTCTAGCATGTTGAGGACGTACCGCCCAGAGGGCTCTTTGGGGTTGAAAATGCGGTCTGAGGTCGACGTGATGAGCGGCAGATCGTTGATGTTAAAGTCCACTGGCTGGGCTCCATTGCCACCGCTTCGGACTGGATCGACTGACGTGGTAATTGTTGCATTCGCTACGAGTGAAGACCGAGGCGGCTTGGCTGCACTCATGCCCGAGACAGCAGAGCCAAGGTTGCATGCTCGCAGGCCAATGTCGCATCCGGTCTCGCACTGGTTCTCGCACAGCGCGACCATCAAGAGCTGGCCACCTTCACGTCCGAGATTGTTGCCATTGAGCTGTAGTGAGCGCAGCGTCGTGTTGAGTCGGATGGCGTTGGCCAGAACCATGGCGCCTTTGCAGCCAATGCTGTTGTACGACAAGTCGAGCACTTCGAGGCACTGGTTGTGACGCAAGGCTTCGCCAAACACCATGGCTCCCGCGTCCGCGCAGGCGTTGTAGGCCAGATTCAGCTCTGTGAGTGTGTGGTTGTCACGGATCGATTTGGCCAGCGTGATGCTGCTGGCAAGACGAAGATAGTTCCACGACAGATCGAGATGCTCGAGCACGAGGTTCGAGTGCAGCATCCCAGCGATGGCTTCGCCTCCGGTTGTGAAGTCCGGTTGCACCGCATTGAGGTGCTCGGCCTTGCCGATGCAATTGCGGCTCATCCAGAGCTTTTTGATGGACAGGTTCTTCTCAAAGGCCATCATGAAGGACGCGCACTCGTGGTCGTCAATGTCGGCGTTGTCGATGTGCAGCATGCGCAGCGAGCAATGAGTGGACGCCACGTACGAGTAGAGCAGCTTGGCGCTCTTGGGGCCGATCTCGTTCTGCGAGATGTCGAGGCGGATGAGATTGAGCATCGCGCTGCCCTGCGTGATGGCGCACAGCAGTGCGCGCAGGCCGTCGTCGCTCAATCGGTTGTCACGCACGAGAATCTCCTCCACGAACGGCAGATCCTGCACGATGCACTTGGCGAACTCGCAGATGAACTCATCACCGAGCGACTGGAAGGAGAAGTCGAAAACCTTGGTCATGCGCTTGCGCAGCATGAACGGTACTGCCAGGTACGGCTTGTTGACGCACGACGTGAGGAAGAGCGAGCGAGGCGAGAGCCGATCGCGCGTTGGAAGAGCGCTATCCATTGTGGCTACACCACAGACCAAGGACGAGGACGGATGCAGCTCCTTCTCGATCTGCCACAGCTCTTTGGATGCTGGATACGCTGGCACGAACGTCGTACTGCTGCTTTCTTCGCCAGTGTCTGGGTCCAGTGCAGCAGTCTGCGTCTCCAACTGCAGGTTCCTGAGCATTGAGGAGCACGACAGCGGCTTTGGAGCGCTGTGTTGGTCCACAAACAGGTACGGACGCGAGTAGAGCTCTCGATACTGCGTGAAGAAGCTCTTCTTGGCGCTTTTGCCAAAGTAGCTGTCGCTGTTTTCCAGATCCTGCACTTCTTCAATTGTCAACTGTCGCGTGTGGCTGGCCGAGAGATGGGAGAGTGGCTGCTGTTGCTGCTTGGCGCTGAGCTTTGTGCGACTGATGCGTTTGTGGGCCACGACAGGAAGCTGTGGATCGCGTAGGCCATGAGATAATAACACCACGGACTCACTCGATGAGCTAAGCACGTACCAGTTGTGGAGTTGACTTGTTGTTGCGACTGCGAAAGCTGTCGAGTGCTGACGCATGCTGCTGATCAACGTCTGGGGCCTCCTCTGTGAGACTTGCAAGTAGCTCCTTCTCTCGAGTAGTCTTATCGCCTCGTACGTCGACATGCGACGCAATGCGGACCAGCTTCTTGCGCTGCTGCGTTGGTCCAGTATGTTCATGGTGGCGGCAGGTTGAGCGTCGATCTGCGCCGTGGGACTTGCGCGTTGCATGCAAGCTTGTGTCGTTGGCTTGTTTCTCGTGCTGCTCCGGAATCGCTTCTGCCTCTGGAGTTGATCGACTCGAGAGATCGTCGTCGTCGTCTGGAATGAGCTGGATGGTGCGGATGTAGCGCCGCCTGGTGCCTAGAGGCCGCAGATCCTTGGGGATCACGAGCGGCGGATCCATCAGCACCGGCTCCGGAGGTAGCTCTGTGAAGGGAACGCCATCCTCGAACGAGTTCCTGTCCGCAATGCTGTCAGCCACACCGAAGCTGTCCACTAGAGCACAGCAGAGCCTACCTATACCAAGGCACATGGATCAATCGTGACGGTTCTCTTGCCAAGCGCAGCTCCTGGTCTGTCTCCTGCTTCTGTCGCATGACAAAGACGTTCTATTTGTGTCGCATTCCGATCCCAGCAATTCGAGCCTTGAATGGCTGTCTCTAGGCTGTGAGCTGGGAGATTGCCTACGCGTATCACTGGATCCTTTCGCTGCATCAGCATTCGCAATGCGTCAATGCGTCTCTTGAGCTCGAAACGGCACGGCGTTTGCGGGTTTTTCTCCCACCACGCTCTCTGAAGGCGAGGCACTCGGATGGATTTAAATGACGAGCTCACTGGTCTGGGCGACGGCATGCTGCTCACAGCGGACCTGCTGATGGATCGCTTGGGCATCTACGACCTCATGGCGACCAAGGAGGTATATCTATCAATGGCTGCGCTCGCCTCTTGAGGCTTTGGCTCTTACGCTCGGAACTGTCGCAGCTGATCTTGCGAGACGAAGAGCTCACGGACATCGACCAAAGCTGCGCCCAGCAACTGGTCTCGCTCGAGATCCTGTCGCTGTCGCACAACCGCCTGTCGAGTCTCGACCAGTTCCAGTACTTTGCACAGCTCATTGAGGTGCGTGAATCGCGTGGCTCAAGACTCTAGACTCTCTCTTGACTCGACACGTACGCAGCTCAATCTCAACTTCAACCAGATCACAACGCTGGAGAACCTGTCGGTACGTCTTGGTACGACGCTGATGCGATCTTCCTGGCCACTCACTTGCGTCCTGACTGCAGTGCTTGGGCCTCGAGAAGCTGTTTGTGGCAAACAACAAGGTCGCAAGTTGCGATCTGTTTGCTGTTTCCTGCTGTCGTTTGCTCAATCAGCCTGTGGCTTGCTTGGACAGATTGCTGATATCTCGCCACTTCGATCGTTTCACAAACTCAACACGATCTCGCTCTATGGCAACGCGATCGTGGACCTCGAGTCCACACTGCGCATCTGCCGCAGCTTCCCCAAGGTCTGTGCGCTTCCAGAGCGAGAGATCTTGGTCGCTGACTGGTGCGCAATCCCAATGTAGCTGCGCTGTCTGGATCTAGGCGGCAACCCGTGCTCCTGCGACGCTGATGGCTACAAGTTCCAGGTCGTGCGCCTGCTGCCTCGACTGAAAACGCTGGACGGCGAGCAGGTCACGCAGCTGGACAAGGACCTCGCTGAAGACTTCATGGCGAACCGAAGGCCTCGAGACACGCGGTCGGTCACTCCTGGCGTTGTACGAAGCGCTCGATGGGAGACGCCGAATTCCCAACCAAACAAGCGTACGTGTTGCTGCTGGATCGGTCTGTTGGTTGTCTAAGTGGCCTTGTCCGTTTGCCAGCGTTTGATCCCATGG
Source organism: Elongisporangium prolatum (assembly GCA_023335875.1). Taxonomy (NCBI): domain Eukaryota; phylum Oomycota; class Peronosporomycetes; order Pythiales; family Pythiaceae; genus Elongisporangium; species Elongisporangium prolatum. The sequence continues at coordinate 22,724 of JAADVW010000197.1, read as the reverse complement.
ACACCAACAGTCAAATGCCACGAGGCAATGTGCGTCTCTTTCGAGACGATTTCCTCAACAACAATGCCATTCTGCTTGAGTATCTCGTGCAAGAAGCTCAGGATTCTCCACGAGATGAACAAGACTGCGACTCAATGGCTGATCCAGACGACTCGCGACCCACGATGCCAGGCTTTGTGGAGAAACTGAGAGCTGCCAATCCGACTGGCAATGAGCATGCAGATGACTCTGCAACACAAGCACTCGGCAGCAGAGACTGCGCCACGCCACTCGCTCGGCCTTCGACGGCCTCGGCTTTGAACGTGCAGACGTCCAACTTGGGCATCGACCCGTCAGATCCGAATACCACGATCCGGAAGCTGCTCAAGCACATCGAGCTGCTCATGGTGAGTGAACGTTAGAGTGTGTGGCAATGAGTCGCCAGGCTGATGATCTAGACTACAGGAGACCATAGCGAGCTACAAGAACCGCCAGTCGGACGCCCGCTCGCTGTCTCTGCTCGAGGACAACAAGCAGCTGCAGGTCGAGAACCAGAACATCCCGATCCTGCAGCAGCAGATTGACGACCTCAAGAAGCAGCTTCTGAACGCCAGCGCCAGACCAAGCGACTCGAAGCGCATGAAAAAGCTAGAAGTGAGGCTACTATGCTTGGGTTTTACCTGGTACAGCTCTAACAAGTGGGCTTTCCTAGACTGAGAACGCACGGCTAAAGCGAGACAACGACAAACTCAAGCAGTTGCTCAAGACCCGAGAGAACGAGGAGGATCCAGCCGTCTCCAACACGTCTCGCCTGGCCAACTCGGAGGTTTGGAGAGAGCTGTCGCTGTTGACCGTGAAGCTGTGATGATTGACTTGTGGCTTGCAGCTGCTGGACGAGTCGGCCTCTATGGATGTGGAGCTGACTGAGCTCATTCTCCAGAACGAGATCTCGCTCGAATTGATCCGCAACGTGAGTCTGTTTTCCAGTCTTGAGATCGTCTAGAGCCTAAAGAGCCCTGCTCGTGTGTGCTAAAGGACATCAAAAGCACCAAGAAAGAGTGGGAGCTCCAGTTCCAGCAGGCCAAAGACCATGAGCGTAATCGTGTTCGCCCAGCCACGTCACTAGGGATTCCGTCCACCAGCTTCCCATCGTCAGTCACTCGCACTGGTACGTCACAATGGCCACTGGTTTTGCTGTCATGGCTTCTTACCTCCTTGTTGTGCGCGCAGGGAAGCCCACCACACGCCAAATCCACACGTCAGCAGGATCCCGCTCTGCTGGGCCGCAGGTACAGCTGCTTCGCCAGACATCAAGACCAGACGCTTCGTCCTTCTCCCCAGTGAGCAGTCTGGCGTCCAAGCCCAGCTCGAGATCCTCGACTGCCGACATCTTGACGCTGTAAGCCAACACCAGAGCAAGCAGAGAGAAATACACTGTTCCATTGCTTGCTTTTGTTTCTGGCACGGTAAAACGTATTCACTTAGGAAGACGCGCTGGAAGAAGAGAGCGTAGCCAGCTCTGGCCACGTCCCATCAGAAAGCACAGGCCAGTTCGACGCATTCCGCTCGTGAATTGGCACTAACAGCTCCCGTGTGGGGATGTCCACCTGATACAGTTCTTGCGCTGTGAAGTTGAAAAGCGGGGGGACTGGTACATCGTTGGGCAGCGTCAAAGACTCCTGACGCAGCTCATCAAAGAACGGATGTGCTGCAGCTTCAAGCGGTCGCACGCGTCTACAAATCAGCAGCAAACATCGCGTTAGCTCCAGTGACTCGCTCTTTCACGGTTCAGCGACGTACTTTTGAGGGTCATAGACCAGCATCTTGGACAGCAGATCGATCGCCTCGGGCGGCGTCCGCGAGCGGAAGATCTTGTTCCACGAGTGCGCCTTGATCTGCGGGAACTGAAACTCTGTGTAATTCGGATTCATGGCCTCGATCTCTTCGCGTTGCGGCGTGCCGAGCACCTTGATGATCTCCACAAGCTGGTCCACGCCGCTCTCGCCTGGGAACAGCGGCTGTCCGAGCAGCAGCTCGGCGCACACGCAGCCCAATGACCAGACATCTGAGCCAAGCGCACACACACAGCGTCAGTTCATCAGCATTATCAGCAATGCAAATGCAGCCAGCCATTGTACCGATGGCGGTCGTGTAGTCGGTGGCACCAAAGATGAGCTCGGGCGCGCGGTAGTAGCGCGAGCAAATGTACGACACGTTGGGCTCGTTCTTCTGCAGCACCTTGGCACTGCCAAAGTCGCAGAGCTTGACAACGTGCGAGCGCGGGTCCAGCAGCAGATTCTGCGGCTTGATATCACGGTGGCAAATGCCTGTCGAGTGGATGTACGACAGCGCGCGACAGATCTGGTAGATGTACAGCTTGACCAACACGATGGGCATGTACTGCTTGGCCTTGAGTAGCTGCCTCGCGACGCCATAGACCGTGTCCGGGATGTACTCGAGCACGAGGTTCAGGTACAGCTCGTCCGGCTTCTCACCGTTGCAGTAGAAGCAGTGCTTAAGCGGCACGATGTTGACGTGGTTCAGCTGGCGCATGATCTGCAGCTCTCGGTTCTACAGACAGACTCATGTGAGCAGCACGTCATCAGCCGGCAGCCAGCCAGCCAGACGCACCTTGAAGCGCTTGTCCTGCAGCACTTTCTTAATGGCCACGATCTCTCCGGTTTCTTCCACAGACGCCTACAAGAGAAGAGCGCGAGTGATGTCTCTGTCCCTTTGTCTGATGCTTGGCAAGTCCAAACGCACCTGGAAGACGACACCAAAGGAGCCATTGCCGATGATGCGTTCGGCCGAGTAGTGGATCGTCTTGCCCTACAGCACACAACGCGCATAAGCCACAGATCCATCCACCTATGCTCTGTATGCCTTACATCGGCGAGTGTGTGCGTGGAGTCGCCGACCGAGATGCCCGTGCTCTCGTTGCGCATCTCCTCCTTCTTCTTGGGCGGCACTGGAGCTGTGGACGGCGGCGGCGCAGCAGCTGAAGTCGCCGTCGCCGTCGCCGCCGAGCTCTTCTTCTCGGCCTCGGCGCTGAGGTCGCTCATGCAGATCGATCGCCCGTCCTTCTCCCTTGCGCCGACTTCAAAGAGGGGGGAACAACGCAACGCGCTCAAGCAAGATATACCGCCGGAATACCGAACGATACCGGTACGCCCACACGACGACCTTTTAAAAAAGGAAACCATAGATATCCAGTATGCATACTGGTGAGTTACATGCATACTTGGATGCATGTGTGACATGGTACGAAGCTTCCCATAAAGAGGGTCGTTTCAAAGGTATTTCGGTCATTTTCTCCTCCTTTTAGCTCGCCCATGGAGCTTCGGATTCGGTTCACAGAGCGTTCTTCATGTCTACGCGCTACAATAGCAGCATCCCATGGCGCCATTGTGGCCATTGCGCTCTATTTCCGAAGCCCGATCGCACGCAGACATGACCTGTCCAGTCAAACAAGCAGCTCTGTCGTTGTTCGCTTCACTCACTTTGCGACTTCCTCTCTCGGAGCTGCATAATGGTGCTACTGCATCAACGTGGGCTGCTAGCCTCTTCGCTTCTGCTCGCTCTGCTGCCTTTCGGGGCCCATGCGCAGGACTCGTGGGAGCCCTCGGGCGTGCTCCGACCCAATGCTTCGCTTGTGAACTCCACAGCCGCCATGATGAGTCTCTGTCCGCCTCGTAACATCGACGTGGGTGGTGGCCGCGCGATTCCGACCAACGCGTGGTGGGGCAACCTCATCACGTGCGACTCGACCACGAACGTCACGGCACCGCTCTGGGCCAACCCGTTCGCAATCACGGCCCAGAACGTGGACTCGTCTGGTCTGCTCGGCTACTCGTTCGGTTATCCGTATCGGTCTCGCTACTACGGCGATCTGTCGGCGACGGGCGTAGCCAAGTTCTACGCCCATGTGATCCACAAGGAAGTGACGTTCTCGGCCTCCGAGTTCTCGAGGATCACACCCACGATGCGTGTGGTCGACTGGTCCGATCTCGGCGTCAAGCTGCAGATGCGTACGGCCTCCACAGCCACGCCTGTCATGGAGACCAGCATGCTCAGCGGCATGGCCTACTTCACCACGCGGTACCAGGCGCTCACGCCCAAGCTGACGTTTGAAGGGACCATCGCAAACATCAATAGCGCCACTTGCTCCACGGGCTCCAGCTTCACGGGCTCGAAGTTCATCGTCTCGACTTCAGCCGGGCTCCAGTGGGTCGTCTACGCCACGTCCTCTCTCACGCTCACAGCAACGACATCGCAAGTGCTCACAGCCACAGCAAGCTTCACGGGCTACATCCGCGTGGCTGCGATCTTCTCGAGCTCCCAGGTGGCTACCTATGACACGTACAAGAACTGCATCCCGTTGACTGGCAACGTCACGTTCGCGTCGGATTCGTCCTATTCGTTCGAGTGGACGACCACGGGTGACTGCACTTTGGGCCTGCTCCACTATGCGCTGCCGCACCACAACGCAACGCTTGACCGCTCCAGCGTCTCGATGGTCAGCGGCCTGACGCTCAATGCGGCCACGCGCGGACTCATGCAGGCGTTTGTGACACGCACGAGTCCGCCCGTCTGGACAATGGTCGAGTCGGGCAGCCTGCCGATCTCGTTCTACCCGCGCACGCGCCTCAACAGCTCCGACGCAACGGCACAGAACCTGTTCGCCACGTTGCTGGTCGACATCCAGGCCCAGTGGATCATATCGGTGGATGGCAGCTACTACTTCAACGGCAAGGCCGCCAACAAGTACGCGAATCTGTGCCTCATGGCCAACGACCCGGTGATCGTGGGCACGGACGTGAGTCTACTCAAGCGCTGCCTGACCAAGCTCGAGAAGGCGCTAACACCGTTCCTAACCAACGACTGGGTCTATTCACTCGTGTACGACCAGACCTTTGGCGGCATCGTGAGCTCCGTGAGCTTCGCGACGGGTGACATGGACGCCGACTTTGGCAACAGTGTGTACAACGACCACCACTTCCACTACGGCTACTGGGTCTACACTGCGGCTATTCTCAACTACCTGCACCCGACCTGGAGCCAGCTGCCAGTGCTAAACGCTATGACGCGACTGCTTTTGCGTGACGTGGCGTCGCCGCACAACAGTGATCCGTATTTCCCCAAGTTCCGCTCCTTCGACTGGTTCCTGGGCCACAGCTACTCGCATGGCGTGACCTCGTTCGCGGACGGCAAGGACGAGGAAAGCTCGTCCGAGGACGTCAACTTCCAGTACGCGCTGTACCTGTTCGGCGTGGCCACGAACGATGCGCGCATGACTGCTATCGGCAAGGTCATGACCAAGGTGAATGCGCGTGCGATCCAGAGCTACTTCCTCATGGAGAGCACCAATACCGTGCATCCGGCGGCCTTCATCCCGCACAAGGTCACAGGCATTCTATTCGACAACAAGGCCGACTACGCGACCTGGTTCAGTGGTGAGCTGTTCTGTATTCACGGCATCCAGATGATCCCGAACACACCCGTGACCGAGTACGTGCGCACGACCAACTTCATCCGCGAGGAGTGGACATCGCTGCTCTCAAGTGTGAGCAGCGTGGCTAGTGCAGACCCCACGAACGCGTGGAACTCGCTACTGTACGCGAATTACGCGCGCCTCAATCGCAATGCAGCGCTCCAGGTGCTGCAATCTGTGGTCATGGACGACGGGCTCTCCCGCTCCTGGGCGCTCTACATGGCGCTCCAGCAGCCCACGAGCTAGGCAGAAAGTTGCCTTTCTTCTTTTTTTATTCACTATTTCTTATATTACCCATTTCTTTTATTCTTTCGCGTCTGAGTACTCTGATTGGCTGAAAGAAGCCAGCGCATGTCGCACGGGACGCCTGTCGACACGCAGTTTTTATTGCTAATCCGTTTGTTGGGTGACCCATCAAAACCATTTTATCTTGGTATTTGTATGTCTTAGCGGAGTCTTAGAAATTGCAAATCCGTACGAAGTAGAGACGCACAGCAGCGGTCGCCAGGGAGATGGGCTCTGCTGCTGACATCGCCACATCGTGTCTGGCGGCTCCAGCGCTCTCGGTCACTCAAGATCTAAAAGCGCCAGACACAGCTCACCTCCATCTCCACCGTCTCCTCAATCACCATGGCCCAGGAAATTACTGGTATGGAATTCGTTGTATGCATCTGTGACCAATGGCTGCACTCACACGCATGCGTGTATGCATGTACAGAGTTCCTTGAAGTGTGCACTGCACTCAAGCTCGACATGCTCGAGATCATGCGCTCGGAGCTGGAGATGCCGCAGGAAGCCATCGATTGGGTCGACCAGGTACGAAGGCCACTCGTCCTTGCAATGACTGCTGCGGTCCACTGACGCTGCGTAACGACAGGTCGTGGAGTACAACTGCATGGGCGGCAAACTGAACCGCGGCATCAGCGTCATTCACTGGTACGTCGTGCAATACAACGCCTTTTCACCATGGGAAGCTGATGGCTCTCTTCTTGTGTGGATGTAGCACCAAGGCTCTGGCCAAGGGCGAGGACCTGACCCCCGAGATGAAGCGCAAGGCCAGCATCCTCGGCTGGTGCATTGAATGGGTACGCGCAATCCGCTGCATCCACGCTTCTCGTGCGTGGCAACTGACTCGCTGCGGTGCTGTAGCTCCAGGCCTTCTTCCTCGTGGCTGACGATATCATGGACGAATCTATCATGCGTCGTGGCCAGCCCTGCTGGTACCGCAACCCAAAGGTGAGCCATCCATCCATCCATCAGCTTTATCCATGAGCTCACGCTACTTCTCCCTTCCACCAGGTCAAGATGATTGCCATCAATGACGCGTTCCTGCTCGAGGCTTTTGTGTTTAAGGTGCTCCAGAAGCACTTCCGCTCCGAGCCGTACTACCTGGAGCTCGTTGAGCTCTTTCACGACGTACGTTGGTGTCTGAGGCCGATGATGTTTGCGCTTCTAACGGCTCTGGTCATCATGGCTCTTGTACTTGCAGATCATTTACCGCACGGAAATGGGCCAGCTTCTGGATCTCACGTCCCAGCCGCTGGATACGGAGCCGGACCTCTCGCGTTTCACCATCGAGCGGTACATACGCAGTCCTGGACTCCATTGCGTTCTGATCACTCAATCGGTCGTCGTGTTTGTAGATACCGCAAGATCGTAATCTACAAGACTGCGTACTACACGTTCTACCTGTCGGCGGCTTGCGCCATGCACCTGAGCGGCGTGACGGACGCGGCCTCGTACAAGCTGGCTGAGACCATCTGCATCAACATTGGCGAGTATTTCCAGATCCAGGACGACTTCCTCGACTGCTACGGCGACGAAAAGGTCATCGGCAAGGTCGGCACGGACATCCAGGATAACAAGTGCAGTTGGCTGGTCGTGCAGGCGCTTGAGCGTGCTTCGGACGAGCAGAAGGCGGTGCTCAAGGAGCACTACGGCCGTAACGAGCCCGCGTCGATCCAGACCATCAAGGACCTGTACGCAGAGCTAGAGCTCGAAGCGCTTTACCACAAGTACGAGGAGGAGACGTACAAGACCATCGGCGACGAGATCGCGCAGGTCAAGAACATGCCGTCGACGGTCTTCACAATGCTGGTCAACAAGATCTTCAAGCGCAGCAAGTAAATCTGCGATTGCAACTAGAGAGGCACCAGATAGAAATTTGTTCACAGACTGGAGCACACCACACAAATCAGCATTATAACAAGATAAAACCCGCTTGGCTGTCTCAAGACCTCGATCGTTTGTCAGCGGTAGAGCGTGATGGGGAAGTTCTCTGTGATCATGTTGCCGTCTTCAAACAACACGATGACGTTGGTCTCAAACTCGACCTTGAAGGCTGCAAAGCGATCCGTAAGTGACTCCTACCGCACGAGCAAAGAGCAGTGCATTCGTACCAGACGTGAGCATGGTCGGGCACGTAAATAAGCGCGGGAAGATCATGTAAATGGGGATCGCCATCTGTCGGCAGACGTCGCCCCAGCCAATTTGCACGTTCTGGATCTCGGTAGCTGGGCCAAAAGTATCGTAAGTACGAGATCAAATGGCGGAAATGGATAGCTCTCTACCATCGCGGGCGACTCCTTCTGCGTGAGCTGCTCACGACAGAAAGCACGACAGTTGAGTTGCATGCGCAGCTGCAAAATCACTCGGACCGATGTCTCTTACCGACGCTTTCCAGTCGAATCAGCTGCAACTCGACGGATTTGATGGGCTGATTGGCTTCTTCAACCACGATCTAACGCAGAGTACCGAGTCAGTTCGTGGAGAGTTTGGAATCAAAAACAAACAGTCAGCAGCCTGCCTACCTCGCCAGTAAACGGCAGCGTCACGGGGCAGTTCGTTCGATGGATGCGGCCTGTGATGCGGAAAGTAGGAACCGTCGACAGACTCTTCTATATGCATACATGCACCATGAGGCAATGAGTCTAGAACATTACGTTCTCAACTGCTTTGTACCCGCTTGACGTTCTCTAGCATGTCAGGCGTGATGCAGAAATCCTCTGGTGAGTCGCGCATGGGCTCTCGAAGCTGCGCATTCGCAACTGTCAATGGAAGGCAACTGGCTCCAATTCTGACAGCTCCAACGTACCGGCACTTCCACGATAAACTCCATGGTCTTATGCAGATTGTTCTTCATGAAGCCGCGCACACAGTCCACAGTGATCTCGTACTTGACGGAGACGTACACGCCGTGGTACGTTTCGAAGAGCTGCTGCTGGTCGTTGCCTTCGAGCGCGAACTCAAACGGGAACTTGGTGATGCCCAGCGGCACTTTGCCGGAGCCTGCGACCGGAATGTGCAAGTACACGAGCTCCAGCGGCTGCACTGAGTTGTAGAAGGTCTCGAACAGGCCTGTGCTTTTGCCGCTTAGCTGCAGCCGTGCACTGCCTTCGACCTTCATGGCGATGCCCTGGTGCGCAAAGCCCTTGGGCGACGAGATCAGGATCTGGCCCTGCACGATCTCCTGATGGCGCAATCGCAGCGTAAAGCATATGAGTGGGATCACCAGATACTCGACTACAATGGAATCAGGAGTGCGAAGCATGTAGCACGTTGGGGCAGGCGTACATGTGGGCGGAAGATGCGGTCGATCCGGTTGAGCTTGATGTCGAGCGTGGAACCCATTGCTCAGAATCTTTTTTTTGCGCATCAGATGAAAACAAAAAACGCGTATCTTACACTTCGTAGTTTACATTTTATGTTATATTCGATGTAAACTACTGTACTGTATTGCGAAAGATGATACAGGATTGAGGTTTAATATTCTTACACATAAATTACGCGACCAAAGAAAGAAATACGAGGATCCTCAGAACTGAAGCGCCATGATAGACGTCGTGACATCGTCAGCCAGCGACTTGCGGTGTCTAAAGCGCATTCCCAGCGGTCAGAGCACACCAATGCCCATTCGTAGCAATCCGAAAGTTTACCGTCGAGCAACTGGATCTCGCTGTTCGCGCAAAGCGCGTGATACGGGCGATAAGAGCGTGTCCGTAGGACTCTTGAGCAATCTATTGGTGTACGGACATCAAGTCAATGACCCCATCCATCCATTCGTCAGTCTGTCTACAACCACGTACTCCTGCAATCGCTGTGTATGCGCTTCGCTGTTTGTGCGCAAGGGCGACGAAGGGCACGACCCGTTGGATGCCGAGTCGGTGTCTGCGATAGACGAGGCCTTGCTGACGCGGCGGCAGCCTTTGGGTGTACTCGGGGGCGACGATGGGTCTGTCATCCTGTCTATTGTTTGCGCTTGGCGCCAAATCTGCAAATGATTCAGTGTCTCTCGCTCTCTTAATGCTCTCGTTTGAAATTTGAACCCGACTTCTCGCAGAAAAGAAGAGACTTTTTTGGTGGCGGGAGAGCGAAAGACTTTCCAGCGTTTCCCGCCACTTCCAATCGTTCCAGTCGACAGTCCGTTTCATTCTCCTTGGAGTCGCTTATTGGGCTGGAAAGTTCCTTCTGAGACCTCAGTTCTTCCACGCTTTCCTTCTCTTGTTCCTGCAATCGATGGCCCACCACGCAAAAACCAACGGCTCTTGAGTCCGGACCAAGCTCCTGAACGCATGTTCAGGCTCCGACATCGCATCTCTCTGCTAAGACGCACGCAGTTGGTCGCGTTCTTGACTGACGATCCAGAATGGCTCAATTCTAGCGATCCGCATCGTCTTCTCGCGAATCCTGCGCGGTCGTACGTCCCTCAAAATCCACGTCCCCGCGGATGTTTGGCTCCACCGATGTCGGACGACTGTCACGCAATGGAACAGTGGCCATCGGAGGATTCTGAGCCGAGTGCACCGTCGCAACGCGAGCATTCAACCGACCGGATGGACCCTGACCGAAGAACTGCGTGCGAGACGATCCAGGCGCCAGCATTTTCCTGGCAGCATCTGGTGGCCGAGGCCGCGTCGGCGTCGCGGTCTCGCTCGCATACGAGTCGTCGACTTGTCTAGAGAACAAGGGTTCACTTGACTGCCAGCGCTCTTCGTCGTGTTGGTCGATCTCCACAGTATGGCGAGGAGGCGAGCTGTGGGACGGCAGAAAGCCTAGCTTCCATAAGGTGTCCTGGATCCGCTTGTTCGTGGCTTTGCGAGGCATCGGCATCTTAACGTGTGAGGAGTGATTGTGCAGGTGGAGGTGATGATGGTGCGTACTCTGGGAATTGTGGTGGTGGATTGCTGCTGCTATCCGTCCGTCGCGCCCGAATAGAAACTGCTGCATGTAGGCGTTTGACTGCTGCGCCAGCGAGATCTCGTGCAGCGATCGCTTGAGCCCCTTGATCACAAGGAACTGAGTGCGCATGGCTTTCTCCTTGGCCGACATTTGCAGGAATAGCGCGTCCAACTGCTGCCGCGTTTGCTCGACTTGCTCTTCACTACTCTTGACCAATCGCTCGTACTTGATGCGATCTGAATGCTGCACTTTCTTCATCAGCACAACGCGGTGCTGTAGCTTGGTGATCTCGTCTTCTTGGCTTGCGATGATAGTGTCCCCATCGCGGGGAGACGCCACGCCAAAGGAATGCAGCGATGCCATCGTGCCGCATGGAGACAGCGGGTTTGTGGCGCCCTCTCGTTGTCGAAGCTTGTCAACGAGCTCCTTGTTCTTAGCAGCGAGATCGACGGCCTGCTGGTGTGCTCGACTTGCCTTTTCCTCGCTCAGTTTGAGCTGCTCTTTGTACTGACGAACTCTGTCCTTGTAGGCTCGAAGCTCTTCGATCATGGTCGAGAGTTTTCTTGGGAGATCTTCCTGTGGCAACAGAGACAATGAGCTCCCTCTCTCTCTCTATGGCGAGTCAGAACACCTACTTTGGAGCCTTGAAGTTCTTCGATCTGCTTTGCAAGCAATCGCTGCTGATACAAAAGCAGCCGATTTTCCTGCATCACTTGCTCCATCTGAAGCTGCTTCTCTTTCGCTTTGTTCTCGAGCTGATCCATTCCAAAACCAGGGATTAGCAGTCTCAACTGAAGCCTAGAACAACTCGCAAATGATTAATTCACCTGTGCGATGGCATCGTTCTTGTATAAAAGCTGCAATTGATGGTGCAGTTCTGCGTTGCGCTTCTGGTAATTCTTGAGCTTGCGCTGAAGCTGCTGCTGCTGTTGGACGTAAGCACTTTTCGTTGGCACACTTCGTATTCGACTAGGGCTCTCCTTGCCTTGTATCTGCGTACAAACTTGCTCTGTGGCTAGCACTTCTTCGTCAGTTGCTAATAGTGCATCTTCTACTCGTTCGTCTTCCAACTCAGCTGTTGCCATGTCCACGTCCACGCGGTCATCTTCAAGCTCCTCTTCACTACTACCAGTCATTTGACTGCCTCGATCTATAGCTTCTTCGCCTGCTATGGGATCCGCTTCATCTAATTCATCTTCATGCTCGTTTGCAACCAAATGGGCTCCATCCTGCTCCGTCTGCTGCTCGTGCCTAGGAGACGGCTGCATAAAATACCGTCAGTCCAATGCAGCCACATACACAGCCTCCTCTGTGTGTGTGTCTTGTGTTTGGCCTACATACCACGTCGTCTTCGTACTCGCACTCGTACTCGTCTGCGTCGCTCTTCATGAGCCAGCCCACGCGCCTTCTCAAGCTCCAAATTGACACGCCCGTTACACCTTTTAAATTGATATATGCCTTTATCAATGAGTTTAATTTAATAAAGATCATTTTATTTCAAAGGTATACGTATAAGAAAACACCAGAATTTGATATGGCTATATTCGCAATTTCCTCGATTTTGCTCATAAAGCAAAACCAAGGCCTGGAAGAAGCATTAGGTCACCATGTCTCGCGTCCGCATGCCGCACAACAACCGCATGCACTCCAGCGCTGCGCTCAAGATGAACGGCATCTGGAAGAATACTATCGGCTATGACCCATACGCTGCCGAAGGGGTGTGTGTCTCTCTCTGTGTCAGTCTGCCGTCGTAACGCTGTGAATCTGTGGCAGGATGAAGAGCAGAAGGTCTCGGAGACGTCGTACGAGCAGGCCAAGGGGCTCATGGCGCTGGCCAAGCTCTCGAACAAGTCGGATGCTGTACGCGGCGCCTGCAAGAAGTGCGGCATGGTGGGCCATCTCACTTTCCAGTGCCGCAACCATCTGGACGTGACAGACAAGCCCGTGGCCTCTTCGGACTCGTCCAGCGATGACGACTCGTCCGACGACGAGGACGACGACCGACGTCGCGGCGCATCTTCACGCAAGCCCAGCGGCTCGAGATCACGCAGTCGCAGTCCCAAGCCGCGTCGTCGCAGCGTCAGCCGATCCAGATCTCGCAGCCCAAGCCCAGCACAGCGGCGTCGCGATCGCCATCGCAGAGAGCGCAGCTCCAGTGCGAGTCCGTCCAGACGTGGACGCACAGTCCGTGGACGTAGCCGCAGCACGAGTCGAAGTAGGAAACAGCCACGCCAGGACACTTCGTCTGGGGACGAGGACCGCGGCCATCGCTCGCGCAAGAGCCGCTCCAGGCGGGATCGCAGCTCTGAGCGTGAGCACGAGCGGAAGAAGCGATCGAAGAGCAAGAAGTCCAAGCACAAGAAGGAGAAGAAAGCCAAGAAGAATCGCCATTAGAGAAGGAATAAATACTTGATTACATGACCTCCTTACGCCGCGATGCCATTGGATCGCTGTTGGAACCAGTCGTACTGGTTCGTGCCCATGTGGTCGTAGCTCTTGTCCACGATGCGCGTGGCGGTGTACGCGACGTCTTCCAGAGACCGGCCGACGCAGAGCCGCCGTTCCACGTGGCGCAGGATGCGAGCGCGAGACATTCCGGTGCAGAAGCATGGGAAGCTCGAGTCGATCGAGGACAGCGACACGAGTGCAACGATCTGCTTGGCCTCGAGATGCAGCGCTCGTAGGCCGTGCTGGATCAGCTCCTTGAACTGGTCAAAGCCTGAGGGCCCCATAATGTCGACCATCTCCTTCGTCAGCTTGAATGGCGCGGTCTCGATGCTGAACTTGTTGCCGGGTGCGATGCCCAGCACAAAGCCAAAGTCGATGTGGATCACATGGCCATCCACATCGATCATGACGTTGCCATTGTGTCGGTCCTTGATGGCGAAGACGTAGCAGAACAGACTATAGGCCGCCATGCTCGAGATGAAATTCTGACGCGCTCTCTGTGCACACAAGCGAACAACCATGAGTCTTCCAGGATCAAAGCGATCTAATCACGTCACGCAGTCTACCTCGAGAATAGCCGTGTCCAATTCCCCAGTCTCGGGGTTGCGTCCACAGGCTTCCTCGAAAATCGCCACCAGTGACGCCGAGCTTGTTCGCTTCAGCCCTTTCTTCTTGAGCGCGTCGATGGACTGCGCATTCACGATGACTTCCAGCAGCCCGCAGTCTTTGCCGATGCACGTTATTCTACAGACATTACGTGAGATCCTTCACCGTTAGATGCCCACGATAAGTTCATTCGTACCTGTAGTCACGCAGCCAGATATTGTGCAAGCTGTGCTTCTGGAAGATGAGCTGGCAGGTCTTCAACCCCTGCAGAATGAACACCTCCTGCCGCATGTCGTCGAAACTCTTGGCGATGACTGGAAGCAGCGCCCAGCCACCATACTGCGCGAACGGGCTCTGTTCTCGAATCCGGTTCTGCATCACTTCAAAACGCTCGCCAAAGTATGGACACGCACCAGCGCGTTGCCAGGACGATGTCGACGAGAGCGTGCCTAGGTTCATCACTACGTTCTCGTCTTCGGGCTGCGAAGGCTCACAAGGCAGCTCCTCGGAGCAGTTGGCTTCAATGTCCCAATCTGCACCACTGCCACTGACGTCCGACCCGGCTTCTCGGATCACTTCGTCCGGGTTCCGACCCGAGCGTACCTCCGACGCGTAGCTCTCCACGATCTGCGTATCCAGGTAGGTTGCCACGTCTCCCGTGGGTGCGGCTGCTGCTCTGAAATTTCGGCTGTGGCGGTCAAACACACTCTCCCGCGTATGGTCTTCCAGACGAAAGCAGTCGGCCAGAGCCACATCCCCCAGGTCAGATGCTATGACCTCAAAGAACAGCAGCGTCGGGGCGCGCACGCGAGTAGAGAAAACGGTTCCTTCATCGGTCAGGACGTTCACAACGCGATGCAACGGCGAGGTGACCTTCAAAAGTGGCAGATACGAGTCTGGACGAATTGCTTGACCTTGATGCATGTCTAACAGCAACGCAGGAAGGCGGCGCTTTCGCATTGCCGGCTTGTCACTGTAGTATTTCAGATACGTCGCCAGGTCTACAAGATATCGCGCAAGCTGGAAACCGTCGCTGAAAATGCGCATTGCCGGTGCGTTCAAGACACTAGTTGGAACTCTAGCCTCAGGCTTGTTCGCTGCTGATAGACGTCGCTCGTAATCAAATGAAGTGTTGGGGCATGGATCAAGAAAGTCTTGGCACCGGAACAGCTCATGGCGCACGAAACTGGAGCTGGTCTTGATCTCTTCCTCACTCTGAGCCAGTAGCCAGCTGAAGAACGGGGATTCACGTGGAGTTACCGAGTAAATCTGTTGAACGAGATCAAAGATCGCCTCGAAGCGTCTGGCTAGCGCCTCATTCTGATGCAATGGCGCCGATTCAAACAGTAGCTGCTCAAACACTCCTTCACGCTTGCCAAAGCTTACGTGCGTGGAGTAATAAAACATCATCAGGACATGACGAGCTCGCGCAAAGCCACCTTGTTCCATGGCATCCCAATGCGCTGGGATGCATTCCCAGGTCGTTTTCATACCGAAATGCACACAGCGCCGACTCACAGCCGCAAGAAAGAATAGATAGAACGTCTGCGCACTCGGCGGCGCGTCTTCGAGATAGACAAAGCCCCAGTGGAGAATCTGCGGCCAGTAGAAATCCATCATGTCGATGTTGAACTCCACGGTCTTGACCCATTGCGCCAATAGAACGAAGAACATGTACGGATGCTGGCGGAACTTGAACATGGCAGATAGCAGGTTCATGGGCCCAAACTCATTCGCTTGGATGTAATCGGCGACTTCCTGCTTTGGCTCAGTGGAAAAGAACTGCCATTGCACCAGCTTGGACAGACCGCCGCACTGCACGATCGCTTGGTAGTACGTCTCGATCTCGCTAATGGAGCTGATAAACTGCTCACGAGTCGCGCAATCGCCACAGACGAGCGATGGTGCGGACTTTTGCCCCGGCAGAGACGCCACTGACACGACCTGGTAGCAATGATCCTTGCAAAAGTGGTGCGAGCAGCACGTGCAGACTTTCACGCGTGCGCGAAAGAACCCGCCGATGCGCTTCTGGCAGCGCCTGCAGTGGTCCTTCCCAGTCGCCTGGGTCATTGACTGACGATTGATCGAGCCTGTGGTGGCAGCACGCAGCGGTCGTGTACTGGCTGGAATCGAAACATTCTCGTCTTCGTCTTCATCGTAATCGTCTGTATTTGCGGCTTGTGTGGCCTCATCAACGCGATCAACGGCCCAGAACCCTGGCGCAGCTGTGAACTGCTGTGCATCAGCTGCCAGAGAGGATCTGGTGAGCGACAAAAGACCAAAGGCGTCGTCCATGTCCGGATGCGAAGCCTTCAGGCGCAGTAGCGATCGTCTCTTATCACTCAGTTCCGAGCCAAACGCGAGTCGCCACTTATCACGCGCGTCTACTGTGTCGGCCTGGCACACATAGAGCATCTAGAATCAAGCAGCAAATTCATGAGTGCGGGCACTTTTCCACTAGCAAACGGTCGTACACACCCCAGCGGCCTCGTCTTCAATGCAGAGCATGCGTTCTCGCTCAGCGTCATCCGTAGGATCATCACTGGCTTCGGCTTGCGCACTCTCAGCCGCTTGATCCAGCGCATAGAGCTTGGAGACTTGCGTGACGGCAAGCGGCGGCGCCTGGTCCGAGCTCTCGAACCATCGCATGTCGGGCTCCTCTGCGCTCAGCACGCAGAAGTACCAGGTTTGGTCGCTTAAGCTGCCGCTGTCTGACGTTGTGTCTCCGTTCGATACTGTCTTGGTGCGCCGGCGGCTCTGGATGCGCAGCCGGCCTTCACAGCGCGGAGTCATGCCCATCGGACCTCGTCGCACTTGGAATGGCAGGCAACACAGTTTGGAAGCGTCCGACCCGGCTATGCAACAGAACCTGCACCGAAGTGGCGTAAGATTAGCGCGGTTAGGGGACTTCGAGGATGAATAATCCACGCGACATTTGCTCATTATTACAGTTGTAGACAAACCTATTTGACATAATTCATCAAAAGTGCAAATAATGTTTTCACTTTTACACATATTCTGAAATTTGTGCCTTCTTTTAGCGTCCAGTTTAGTTAATATCAAGTGGAAATCAAAGTTCCCCACAACCCTCACCTACACGAATATTTCGTACTGTAGCCATTGTGATAAAACGTAGCCACGGACCAGCGAAACTACATGAACCCACAGGCGTCTTGACTGCCGGCGGAGGGCGAGCGCACGGTCTGTCTGTTCTGGATCTGCGCTTGCAGCGTCTGCTCATGGAGATTGGCAGACCTCCCGCGTCGCGGGAAGAAGTCGGTGAGCCGCTTGAGCCGGCGGTCGCTCTGAGAAGCCGGGCCCGCAGGCTCCAAAGCAATGTCGTGCCTCACGTAGAAGAGCAGATAGGCGGCGGACGAGGGTGTGAGCTGCTGGTGCGGATCATGCACCTGCTCTGCTGTGGCGTCGTCCACTAGCCACCAACCGCCGCTCTCTGGATGTCGAATGTGCGACGTGTAATGGCCAGAGCCCAGATCACCCACGTGATTCACGATCCCGAACAGCGAGTAGGCGGAGCACGTCCGCGAGGCAGAGTCCAGTGGCATCTGAAGCTTATGCATCAGAAATGCGTTTGTTTGAATCACAGCGTCGCTTGGAACCGCGTCTGAGACTCTGGCCTTGGCTGCAGGACTCAGAAACCGGCGGAGACTCAGTCGGTCCAGTGGAAGGTCGATGCCCTGCGTCAGCTTCTTCCAGTGATAGCCGTCGCCATGCGCATCCAGCTCGAACCGCTTAAGCTGGATGACTAGAATAGGCGGAACACTCCAGAGCATTAGCGTCTTTGTGTGTGGAGTGAAGATACGGCTTGAAGGGCTGCTCTCTGCTTTGCACTGCTGACAAGTGGAGCAGAGGGCGTCCAGGCGCTCAGTCGAACACAGCAACTCAAGACTGCGCTCCAGCGGCTGCGCGTTTGTCTGACAATACGCCACGTAGCTCTTATCGTCTTCCACTTGCAGCGTCGGGTCTACACAATCAGCTTTCTCATCAACTGGCTTCGTCTGCCACTCAATCGCGATGACGTCGTCCATCTCCAGATCCAACAGAGCTTCAGTGCCAGTGGGGGATATGACGCAGCCTCGACACTGCAGGCTCCAGTGACACTGCTTACAGGCTTTGCCATCCCATCGCACGTGGTGTAACACAAAGGACTGATCGACTCGCTTCTTGTCTTTCGAGACAAAGCGGTTTTTTACCACAGAGTAGAGCGATCGGCCAGTGATGGCTCCTGCCCGAGCGCGATGCACGAATGGGAAGCCAAATGCGACCTGCCGGTACGGCGACGTGCAATAGAACGGAACGAGGACAGTCTGCCGATGCATGAAGCGCAGATACAGCACACGCGTCTCCAGCGTCCGCGGAGTTTTCCGAATCACTCGTGAGATGTTGCGCACAGTGTTGCCTTCGTAAATGCCTTCCTGCAGCGAGATATCGACACACATCGCATTGAAATCCATTGGATTCACGTGTCGGGTGATTACTTGACCTTTGATGTATCGATCCGATGAACTCCAGACCAGAACTTCATTGCCCACGTGCGAATTTCCATGAGTTTCATCCATCAGCACTCGGTCAAGTGGGATTTTGGTTCCGCTGCTTACGTGTTCCAGCTCATAGACATGGATCGGAGACGGGAGTGCGATCAGAAGACTGTCACAATCCAGCAAGTCCTGGATCGAAGGCCCAGCAACACTCGCAGCGATATACTGACGTCGCTGGCCGTGCGAGAACGTAGCGAAGTCCCGCTCCAGCTTAAGGAAAAGCTGGTCCAGCGCCCAATCCGAGCGTATACGCATAGCAAGCCGCAGCGAAGCACGTTGACCTGGTGATTCAGCGAAGTGAAGCAGAACGATCGCGTCAGAATGCTCGACATCGAAATCGGAGCGTGCTGCCGTCTGTTGCAGATCACTTTCGGTGTGGTCATTTAGTTTAAGCGGCAATTGCAACGAAGAGAACGGCTCAAAGCGCACGGATTCGAACCCGCACGCGCTGCATGTAAGCACGCTCTTGTACTGACCGCTGAAGAGCGCTGTGATCACAGACGGCTCGTTTAGCAGATGCGAAAGCCACCATTCTTGGGCCACAAGATGGTCTGGTCGGCCATTACTGTCACTGGGCTGGAGCGTGCGATTCTGTTGTGGCCGCTCCTCACGCGCATCCTCCACGACGTCATCTGACGAAGTGCACACCATACGAGCAAGGAAAGATCGTGGCGACCCTTTCGTTGCGGAGGCTGACGATTCACTCTCAGTTGCGACTGACGCACATTGCGGTGTTCGCTTAAGCTCGTCGCTCAGAGCGCTGAGTAGAGAGCTTAGAAACTCTTGCGCATCCTGCTGACTGCCATCGCTCAGATCTGGGAACAACGCAGCGAGTGTCTGCTTCAACTCGGTTGGCGAAATGACGTCGCACACGCCGGAGATGGCACCAGCTGAGGTGTAAGCATTCATTTTGCGCATCAATTGACCAAAGGCCAGTGGCAGGAGACTGGCATTGACGTTGGATGCTGATTGGGACCGAGGCATTGATCCATTCACTGCGCTATTGATACGTGGAGCCAGATCATGTAGATACTCGTGTTGGAGGAAATATTCGCGCAGCAACGGAGTTGCGACCAGACACTGCAGGGCGCTGTTCATGAAGCAAGTGTTGCCGAGATTGGCCAGACCATGAATATTATTCCAGCTCGCGCTGTTGCTTACTGACGAAGACCGAGACTTTGATAGCGAGGGCTCTTCTGAATCTTCTTCTGCGGTCTTTGGCTCAGAAGCAGACTCCATTCGAAAGTCAAGAGCAGTAATATCCAAAGCAAGGCTCTGAACTGTCGAGTCAGGATTTGAAAGCTCCTGCAGCAAGCGCTTGAACGGCATTCTCATTTGATCTGGTGAAATTCGTTTGGTCTGTAGATCTTTCACTCCGTTGACCGAGAATCGCAGCTGACAGTCGGAAAATGAATCGATGTCTGCTTCAATTTCGGATCCATGACGCTGTGTTGATAGCCAGTCATTTTGCATTCGAACTACAACTACCAGCTCATGAATCGACCGTGTTTCGTTGAGAATAACCCGTGGAAGCACTATATCTCGCTCTCTATCGTCCAGCGCGGTCCATTTCAGAGCCAAAGCAAGACAAAAGCCTGAAAACTGGAATGGTTCTTGCCCCAAGTCTCCGTTTTCCACTGAAAAATCCACCTTTGAAAGCCATTGCTGCTCTCTCTCATATTTGATTTGACTGTGTCGACGCCTTTGGAGGAAAGCGATGGTCGTCCAAACTGAGATCGGAACGAGAGCTAGCTGCGCCTTGGGTCCACTTTCACGACATGATCGGCCACCGTTTTTCAGGCTACTTACAGGCAAAATCGGGATACTCTCACTAAGAAATGTGCGCAGATCGTCGCTGCTTTCTTCACTGGAAGTACACAGAAAGTCGACAATCCGGAGCCAGATCTGATGTTCAAGCACACAACAGCATTGATTTGCTTGCGGCGTTTGATTTCGGCCCTTCTTTTGACCGCCGCTAAAAGAAAATTGTGTGATTGTAGTCTTCAGCACGCTTGCACACTGTTCATTAGGCCCTAAAAGGCTCCACTTCGGGTCTGAAAGCGCATGATGCAGATGGAAAAGCAAGTGAGTTTGCTCAACCTCAATCTTCGTGAAGAAGCGGGTGCTGGAGCTTAAAGACCCGTCCACGTAGAGCAGGAACTGGTCAAAGGACATCGTTGCAGTGTCAGAGGACAAGACCGCGTAAGCCCACCTTTCGCTGTCATCTTGGCTCACATCTATGGCAAAGCGAAGAAACGCTGCCAGCCTTTCAGTGGTCAAATACCCATGTCGTTCTGGATCAAAGAGTGCAAACAGGAAACGGAACACTTGGGCAGCATTGGGAGAAAACGCGCTGCAGAGTCCAAGCATGAACACTCGCAGCTCGTTTCGCGCATCCGAACAACCTCGTTCAACTGCGTCCGACGCTTCGATGCTGATAACTTGAAGTGTGCGTAGGACACGCTCTGGAACAAGTCTCTCATACTGCTTCTTGATTGCGGCGAACGGAAGCGGCTCATTCGTTGCCACGACATACTCCAAGAGGCTGATAAACTCGTGTTTGATAGCATCCCACTGGGGAATCGAAGGAGAAGGCGAGACGCCGATGAATGAACTGTTTTCCACTGTTTTCACAGTGATATCATCGCCTTGCGATACTACCGGTTCCACTGGTTCCACTTGTCTCTGTTCTATCATGGATGAAGAAGCGATCCGAACTGGCAGCGATCCTATCATTTCAGCTGATGCAGACGCAGGCGAAGGCAGAAACTGCATAGAAGAAGGACTCTCAAGTGTCGTGTGGCGCTCCATCTTTGCTGCATTCAGGACGAATTGCGCCGCAAAGCGTGGGATCCAATCCACCAGAGTGCAGTCTTGAAACTGTTTGCTGGAGAGGATTTTCACAAACTTGGCACACGTGAGCGTATCGCTGGTGTTTGGATGCAGCAGCAGGAGCAGGCTGCTTCTGGTCCAACGTTTGATGTCCGCGTCTCCGGTGCGCTCGATCGCAAGAACGTCATTCGGCTTCAGTTGGATGGACATGACCTGCAGAAAGATGAATGTGTCATCGCGAGTAATAGAAGACCCGCTACTGAAACTCTTGTGGCGACTGCTTGTACGGCTGTTGGTGCTTCTGGACTGGGCAATGAGCTGGAACACGAACTGCAGATGCTCCTCTCTGGATCCTTTCACTATCGTCGTGACGCCAGCCAGAAACTCTTTGAGCGTGAGTGCCTGCGCTCCACTGGAGCTCCAGACCTGGAACACTCGTTGCACGAGCTCCAGAGGCATGGCTACAAACGCTTCATGCATGACGCTGTCACGGAACTGGGCAAAACTCATGGTCGGCTCATAGCCACGAGCTCGATGAAAGGACGCTGAGATGACGCGCTCCTCATGCTTCGACAGCCGATTCTTTGAAACCTTGGGCGGCGTGGAGCCGCCGGAGGTTGGCGAGCGCATTGTCGTCCATACCGTCGCCATGAAGCTGTGTCCAAGAGGTCAGCGGAAGGATCGCGCATGTCACAATCAAACGAGAGAAACCGGTGAAACGAGCGGGCGAGAGATCTGACGGTCCAGCGTTGTGATAACTGCTGAAAGAAAAGCTGAAATCAAATGCATATCCCAATGGATTGAGCTGCTTATATCTCCTCCTCCTATAGTTCTCTCCTCGTGGCTTGTTCTCTACAAAGAGACTAAAGGGCCAGAATGTTCTGCGTGTCACAGTTGTCGTTGGTGTAGCCCTTGAAGCAGCCACAGACCCCGGAGTCCGTGGCACACATGCCGCGACCGGAACACTCGTTCACGTACCTGTAGAATCCGCTCTTGTCCGTGGGAGGGACTACGAGATAGATCTTGTCTGTCAAAGCGCCAGCTACACCTGCGAACGCAGTGCCACCGAAGCGCTTGTCCAGCTTGACGACGTACTTGGTCGACACCACGTCCACCTGCAGCACGTTAAAGAACTGGTTTTGGTAGAAGAGCTGATGGCCATCAGCAATGGTAGTCGCTCCATCAGTGGGTGCCGCAGTGCCGAACGTCAGAGTGTTGTCGCCAACTGCCGGGACAACAGTGAGTGCAGTCGTGAGCTCAGTGACCGTGGGCGCCGACGGAGAAGTGGTCGTAAAGATGATCAAATCAGACGTGCCGAGCGCTTGGCTGACTCCGTACTTGAGTGTCACAGCCGTTGCAGTGGCCGCTGTGGCCATGACGATGTTTGGACCGAGTCGAATAAGCTGGTTGGTCATCGTAAGAGCTACAGACGCCACGGAGGCCGTGCCAGAGGAAGTAAGCGCGCCGAGAGTGGTCGTGGTCTGCGTCGTGAACCACTCAGTGTCTCGGCCTTGCTGTGTCGTGGTCACGACGAATCCGAGAGTCTGAGCACTCGTGGCGCCAGGGAAGTAGATGCTTGCGGTCTCTGGAAGACGAATCTTGCCAGGGTTTCCTCGGAGCTGGCACACAACCGA
>JAADVW010000196.1:0-50166 GCA_023335875.1 Elongisporangium prolatum | reverse complement strand
TTAAGTGTGCGTATTAATTTGGCGCGGAAACAAAACTGACATTTGTATGGAAGCCATACAATGAAAAACGAGTGGCCAGCAGATGTTTTTACAGAATATAGAGAAATATTAGAAGATAATCATATCTAAACAGCAGCCGCTAAGTCGGAAAATGGCCAAGAAACGCCACCTTCCCAGGTGTGCGTATTAACTTGGCGCGGAGTGTATGGGCTTACCTTCGGGACGAAGATTATTATCCTACACCTCCATACATTGAGTAACAACGAGCTCCAACATTCGGCACACATCTCTTAAAGATCGCAGTTAAAAGGCGCTGGCAGAGAAGAAGTCGGGATGAAGAGCGCGGCAAAGCAAGTGTGAGGTCAGAAATGACAAGATGGATGCAGCTCCAAGCGAGTCGTCGTCTAAGCAGGACACCTCTGCTCGTGGCAAATTTGAGGCGTACTTAAGGCGCCATGACAAGAAGAAATCTCAGCTGTCGTTGACCTGTGACGACGTCACAAAAGAAATGGTGGGGAAGTTTCTCACATTTCTGTTCGAAGCTAAGTGCATTGGATGGCAGACCAGCATGAATTACTTGAGCTTTATTCGTAGGCAATTAGAAGAGCACACTAAAACACGCATCTTCAAGGAAGAAAGCGACTGGTATGCGAAATGTAGAGCCCAGCTCCACAGTCAGTATGTGGCGCATTGCATCAAGATGCGATCAAACTGAAGGACCAAGCTCCTATCATGACAATGGGGGATCTTCATTTAATTGGATAAGTGCTGTCCTCGCGAAATGATGTGAAGGCACTTCAAGACAGAACGTTATTATCGAAGCAATGGTTTGCTATTGGCCGAAGCTCGGACACTGGGACGATTACATACGACGATTTGCACTAGCAGGGCAGCTTTGTGCTTATAGATATTATGCGGAATGTAATCATTGGATGCTAGAGTCATTGCGCTTCATAACTGGCTCATTGTTTTGATATCGTTTGACAGCTAAAAAGTACGAAAACAGCACAGTCTTTCAATATTTTGCACTCCTGGGAACTGGCGTATAGATCCATTCCACTGCTTGGCATGGCAGCTCGTTGTCGACCCTTCAATACCACGAACAAGCTCTTTCCTCAGATTGGTGAAGGATCAAATGAATCTCGGATTTCTGCCTACATAAACCGGCTACTTATGTTTCTGTCCGACGCAGATAGTAATTCGATGCTTATTCAGAAGCTTCAGTCTCAATCTTCAAGGCGCGGTGGTGCAGCCCACGCAAGCTCTAGTGCCCATGTCGATTTGTCGGATTTGGCTCACAGAGGTTTATGGACAATGGATGGATTTGCAACGCTGCTTGAATACATCGCTCCTACAAACGCAAGTGATCAGACAATAGGAAAGGTGCTCAGTGGATGGCAGAATCTAAAAGAACCCTGCTCCCCTCCTTCCTACGGTGTCTTGAAGCCGAAGCTGCAGACGTGAAGAAGGTTACAAAGCTAGCGGACTACATGCACGCAATGTATTTCCGCAAAGCGAGGTTTCTTAGATTTCTCACAGCAACGATCATAACGTACTTCGACGAGACACGGCTAGTCCTTTCCGACCACGTAGTTCATGTTGTTCTCCGCCAAATCGACGCCAGAGTGCTTCCATTTGCGGTTGTGGATGCACAGCTGAGCCAATGGGGAAGCATTATTCGGCGTCGCCTTGTTCTCGACAATTTGCTTGTGCTGCCAGTTGGTACCGTCCACAGTGGTTAGCCGAAGCTGATTTGGTCCAACGATTTATTGGCGTACATATCTTCGAGCAGACTTTCTACCGGTTGATGAATGACTACTGCGCGTTTCTAAAAAATCAGGAGACAATTCTCTCAGTGTTGCGTTCATTTAACCGTGAAGTGGCTACGCTGAAATCATCAATGAACTAGCTACCATCGACATACCAACAATTGAAACCCGGGTTCCATCACATGTTGTGTCGGCTGCTTGCCGAGCTGAAAGCACTTGCAATCGATCTGGTGGCCGTCTAGCTGGGCGAGCGAAAGGATTTCGTCAGTCTTTGTCCGCTGTTTTACTGAGGACCTCAGATCTGCTGCTAGTCGAATTGCTCTGATCGCACACGAGTGCAGCGAGAGCTTCTTCGCATCATGGAAATCGCGGGACATTTTGTCGACTTGGACTCAGTACCACCTTATCCTACCGCAGGCAGCGTCCAAGAGTGTCGGGTGTGGATGGAGGAGTGTGGGCTTCTGGCTGCTGAAATGGAATCCAGATTGATCGATATGCTTAATGCACCACGCGAAGAAACGACCAAGAGGAAGCGCCGTAACACTGAAGCTATATCCGGCGTTCTTCGAGCGTGGGGTCAGCTTGGAGCGACTGAACTTGGTCGCACTTCGCTGCTAGGAAAGCGGCGGTTTGAGCTCAGTGGGCCATAACAGTACCTGCACCTTCAGCTCGCATGATTGCACGATAGCCTGGGTTCTTCACGCGTTTGGAACTGGTTCAATCGAATTCATACGCGCTCAATCACCTGCCTCACTTTATCATACAATGCATAGGTTGCCATGCTATAGATGCAGTATCATTGTTTACCTTCCTTTCTTGCCCCTCGTGATGGCCATTGCATGTCCATTGCATTCGAGTGCCTTTAAACAGAGACACTTGGTGAAATGGCCCAATGACAAATCGTACAGTGTGTGCAATTTCCATAAAGCACATCAATCTGGTCACAGACCCTCAGCTGTGGCTTCCTTTGCACCTCCGTATTCTCAATGCTCTGCACTTTTTTTCTGCTTGGATGCATGCACCTCTTACACAAGACCACACGCGTACCATCTTGCGCCAACGGCAAACTCACAACGGAAAGATGCTGGTGGGCGTCGATCCCACTTCCTCTTAACACAAGGTCAAGCGCTCTACCCGAGACCTTCAGCATCATTGGATTTATCGTGTTGAGTTGCGTTGGACGCAAATCTGGCGCACGCCGTATCTTTGCTGGACGCGCCGATCGTTGATTAGCTTGTGTTCGCTCATGACGAGCGAGCGAATCGGATTGCTACTTCGCTTGCAAAGGCACACGCCACGACTCTCTTTGCTGGGTGTTGACAGCTAGAGTCAATATGCACACATTACAGAGTGAGTGACTTTCGTGTGGCTGACGCGCTTCACTACTTACCACATTGCCAGACAGCTGCGTCCTCGTGCTCCTTCCTCGTGTTCTTGTGGCTTGCGAATATTGCGAGTATTTTCGCAGGGGGTGTATCTTATTTTTACAGACCCACTTTCGGCCACTCAAAACACAGGACGATGAAATCTATTATTATCTTACCAGCCATACAAACACTCAGTGAATTCTTCTCTGTATCTTCATTTCGGTGGTCGTTGACGAAGATAACGAAGTTAACCACAACAGTACAACGTTGCCGTTCGTACCGTATTTACCGGTACTGATTGGGCTGGACAAAACCGGTATCAACTTCGGCGCGCAAGGAACCCAGGTCCGGCCACTGCTGAGGGTGTCTGATGTACCCTCTCAGCGCTGAACCAAGGTCCAAGAACCTCGCTAGGTGACATATCGACTCTGCAATCCAATCAGCTATTTTGCACGCCAGTCGGCACGCTCGCTTGAGCAATCTCGACCGCTTATTGTACAGATGCATATACAGGATTGTCATGAATGCTGTAGACCCCAGAGTCATATCCGGCCAGTAAACGACTCGCATCGACCACAATTAGTTTCAACCGCAGAGTGAACATGGACCAAGTGAATATCGCAGCTGCTGATTTGGAAAGCTGCCACATCAGCAAACGAAGAAGCAGAATCGCAAAATTCAATATTTTACTTGGGAAGGGATTCCTATCGGCTTTCAGTCCAAGCCAATCTGGAAACTGGAGACAGCGTCGTCAGATATTTTTTTGTTCCTTCATCTCTCATTGTGATCAAACGCGATTCCGCAAACGACGAAGTCAATGAGATCTACCGATGCGGTATCTTCAAGACCATCGCTACGTGGGATCAAACTGCTTGGAGGCGTCGCCGCTTTTGTTCAGCATATCTCGGTGATTCATACTCATCCATTGTGAACTGTACGGTCCATGCTTTCTGCTATTACGCTCGTCCCATCGATTATCGTCTTCACTGTACATCTGGAAAACTGAATTCTAGGCACAGTGAACAATCATATCCAAGTTCCCGTGATATAATTTGCACTGCAACAAAGAGAATTGATGATGAGCCGGTATTATGAAGACAAAAATCGATATGATGAGCGTGATTGGAGAGAGCAAGTCGCCCAATTATTTCACATCTGGGTGAAAGTAAAAGCAGTCATTGTGGATTACGAATTCAAGTTCTGGTTTCGCTGCTTTCAACACTGTCCGACGTCTTTTTCATCTCATCGCTCCAGCGTCAGGTAACCCATTGCATGCATTGCATTTATCACTTGCTTAACTCGTTGTATCTATTCTTTCTCAAACTACATTGGTTCACGATGCGAGCAGAACTCGTTTACGGCGCTTCTTCTCGTTAGCCTTGGCTTCCAGCTCCTCCTGCTCCTTGACAGCAATTTTTCGTCCGGCGCGCTCCATCCATCCGCTGGCGTGGCCCTGCCACGCCTTCTCGCGCTGTCGGAGCACGTTCATGGCCTCCTTTCGGATGCTCAGAATGCGATGCTGTGCGAGAGCGCGACGACTCTGTATCGCGCTTTCGACCAGGGCAAGTTTGCGCTCGAATGCGTCCCTCTTTTGCGTCTCCTTGTCTCGCGCAGCTTGCGTGAGCTTAACTAGCTCGTTCTCGCGCTCAGCCTCCATTGACGCGAGGAACGCTCGGTGCTCGTTCACTAGCGTGGGCGTAAGGGACCCTTCGTCACGTGCTTCTCGCTGCATGGCTGCAAATTCGACCTCTTTCTGTCTGTAGAGGGTCAAGAGCTCCTGTTCGCGAGCCGAAATCTTTTGTGCAACGTCTTCTCGGTCTTTCTCAAGAATCTGGTCAAAGGCCTGAACCTCACGTGCTGTAGTCTCTCGCTTCTCTCGCTCAAAGGCCTCGAAATCGCGCTCTGCTTGCTGCATCTTGACCGTCATTTCATCGTCGTACTTGAGCTGCTCTTCAGCCAGCACGTCGCCTTCGTCTACCAGCCGATCGCCATCCAGCCGAAGCTCCTTGCCGTAGAACCAGTCGTCTACCTCCTGCATCTTGGCTGCCATTTCAGCGATGCTTGAGCGTAGTGCAGCTGCTTGCTCTCGGAACATTGCATATCGAGTATCACGAGCTTGCCAGATCCACCGAAGCGCCAACGCACGGGAAGACTCATTAAGCTGCAGATGCCAGTGCAGCGATGGATCTTCAATGTCCGAGTCCATGTGCTCTTTCTTGCCTTTGCGTGCCTTGCGTGCTCGCATCCGCTTAGCATACGCCTCCATCTCCTTTTGAGCGTGTTCGCGTGGAAAGATCCCTCCAAGGCGCTTGCGAGATGCCAGCAGCCATTTGGACAACATTCGACCTTCCACCGACGCGCGTGCGACGACCACAGGATCGAACTCCACTTGCTCGTCGTCATCGGAAGAAAACTCGTCGTCTCGAAGCTTCCCCTTTGGTGCTGCCTGCTTGACGGTGCGAGCTAGCTTCTTTTGCTGCATGGCTGAGAGACAGACGTTGCAAAGCGTGAGGCAGATGGCGTGCTTACGGAAGTAGGCCTTCCAGAGATCGGCGTCCATTTCCTGATCGCCGAATTCGGTCTCAAAGCCATCGATGAGTCGATCGATCGCGGTGTGGTCGTGTGCCACTCGCTCTTCGTTCGAGAGGTCCACGTGCATTGTATAGCCGCCATCCTCGCTCTTCTCACAGACAGCGCACGATGGCTGCTTGTTGTTGGCCAGAATGCCAGCCACCAACTTAACGAATGTTCGACGCTTACGTGCTCGAGCGAGCCAATACAGCGCCAGGTCTTTCGACGCGCCGTCCACAGGAACGTTCGACCACTGACGCCTCATGCGCTCGAGATCGTCTTCTGCATCATCCGATATGTCAGATCGATCGCCCTGCAGCCGCCGACCTTCGCCCATATTCATAAGCTCGTGGTAGATATCTCGCACATACTCTGAGTTGGCACGGCCTTCATTGCCGTCAGCTGCCAGAGTTCGCGGCGTGAATAGTTCGACCAGATGCTGCAGAATCCACGGTCGATTCCGCTCCATGAACCGATGACGGAACCGTTCCGAGTTGAGCGCTTGCAACTCCAGTCTCTCTCGCTCCAGATCAAGTTGGCGACCGGCCCCAAGGGCCAGCTTGGCTGCGATCTCTTCGTCCAGCGTGCCTTCGAGGGCCTTGGGTCTCCAGATGTTGTAGCGCAGTCCAAAGCGCAGCGCACATTCGTGGATAAACCGCGACAGG
This sequence comes from Elongisporangium prolatum, assembly GCA_023335875.1. Lineage (NCBI taxonomy): Eukaryota > Oomycota > Peronosporomycetes > Pythiales > Pythiaceae > Elongisporangium > Elongisporangium prolatum. The sequence goes on along the minus strand of JAADVW010000196.1, from coordinate 43,794 downwards.
TACCAGATGACAATGAAAATCGGCAGCGTGAGCGCGTCTCCGAACGGACTGTAGCTGTACCGCAGGAAGGTCGTGACGCCAAAGAGCACAAACAGTGTACCGACTGCGTATACTGAGACCATGAAATAGCACTGGGAGGAGAAACAGAGCAGATCAAGAGTCTGGAAGGCCGGATGCACGCTCTCGTCGCGAGCTCCTTTCTCCATCTGCCACTTGTGGTCTCGAGATGCGAAGCGGTGCTTCATGTACGAGATGTACTCGTACATTTTCCATCCATGCACCAGTTCCAATGTGTTGATCTGGAAAACGCCGAGTACCAGATTGCTGGGGATTATGAACAGCGCAAAGAGCGAGTAATACAGCAAATCGCGCTGCGAGACGCCATAGAATTCTGGCATTTTGGTATCAGCACTGAAAACGACTTGGAATACGAACACGACCGGAGCCAGGAACAGCTCTGTGAACACCACCGCATAACCGGCGATGCCTTCGAGAACTGATTCGACACCAGCTACCTGGTTGTCGATCTTTTCACACACACGACGCCATTCGGCTTCTTCGATTGCCTTTTGCTCTCGCGTGCGGCGGCGTTTCTTCTTGAGCTTGCGCTGCAGCATGAGCTTCCATTTGGGCCAGAGTCCCCAGAAATGGCGGATCAGGGGCGCCAGGTACAATTGCTCCACGATCACGATGCTCAAATTCACAAAGTAGAAGAGCGTGAAGCCGATAAAGTCGACAGATCCCATGGCGATCATCGTCTCAGTTGACGACAGCGCAACCACAAACGGAAGCACGAGCAGCTTCTCGTGCAAAACCGACTCGAGAACGATCTCCAGAATGTTCCGTAGCAGTTTGAAGAGTATGAGAAAGCCGTAGATATAATCTGTAAACATCGTTGAGTAGGAAAACTCCCACGAGACGAGCACGAAGCACATGAAGACCATCGTGGTGAAAAGAAGATTGGCACGTTTCCACGCTCGAGGGTTCCAAAACTCCTCTTCTTCCTCTTTTCCGTCTTCAGCTTCACTTCCGCCCTTCTTTTCGACCTCGAGGAGGTCATCAGGCACCACGGCCATCTCCTTCGAAGCATTATCCTCGGCTTGTTGATCCATAGAGTCAGGAACGAGCAGACGCGAGCCGAACAGCAGCATGTAAATACCCAGAACGACGATACTCATGCCCACACGCCCAGCCTTGTACTTGGCGATACGAGTCTTGTCCAGCGCCGTCTGATCGAGCCAATCGCCTGCGACGCCTTCGAAAGACGCCGAATTCGGACTTGAGACCGGATCGCTGGCAGCCAGCACGTGCCACCAGATGTAGATCAGCGCACACACCGGAAGCACCGGCGCCACGGCCAAGAGAATTCCAAACGATGGTGGAATCGCAATGTTTCGAAGCAGGATCTTCATGCGGAATTTTGGCGGCTTCTTCATCTTGGTAAACAAACGATTGATGACCCAAATGACGAACTACAGGACAGATAAATGAGTATCAGCAACTGATCAATAGAGCTAGAGACAGCTACGTACGCCTTGCATGATGCTGACAAAGCCCACGAGCATGAAGAATCCTAGATAGATGTCCACAGTGAACTGGAAGAGGTTCATGAGCTCAAACCAGCTGAGTGGGTTCCACGTCACATAGAGAGCGTAATCATTGGAGGCGATCTTGTCTGTCGCTGCGCTGATGGTGCACGGATAGATGTTTTTCTTGGCCATATTGGCGAGGACACTCGTGGAGCGCGAGACCGTGCAGAGCTGACCAAAGTTGACCTCTGCTTCAACCAGCCGCTTTGTTCCCTGGGACATCTGGTAGTAGCTCAAATTCAGATACACTTCCTGTGGAACCACGAGGGACTGGCCGTCACCCGTGCCGACTAGAACGCATCACCAATATGTCAGTACAGAGACCAAAACCAGCCTATTTAGTACGTACCTTTGACCGGAATGAGGTTGTCTGAGCCCACGTAGCCGTTGATCGTGGCTGTGCGGCCCCATCCGTCGTCGCTGCTGGTCCCGACAAAATCATCGGCTGACATCGGATCTCGCGTCAAATAGAAAAGCACAGTGCCCGCTGACGCCTCGTACCATCGAGTCTTGTCTGCTCCAGCCTCCAAATCCTCTTCATACAGACACGGGAGCGTGATGCCGCGCTCAAGAGACGCTGTGCCGACGTTGTAGTCGATGATGCATTTGTCTGCGTTCGGAATGGTCTTCTTCTTCCACGGATACTCGTTCACTTCGACCGTGGAGTCGTAGCTCACAAACTCGCAGTCAGGATGCGATTCCAGCAGCTTTGCGATCCAAATGTGCGAGTCAAACCCTCGGCAGTTGGAGAAAAATGGCAGATACGGAAGCGCGATCGTATCTGTTCCGTTCAGCACGTTGCTCCACCACGTATCAGCTCGCAGAACGTCTGTCAGGGCATCGGCAATCGGATAGAGTCCAAAGTACTCGGTCGGAGCCACAATATACGAGCTGTTGTCGGTAGCGTTACTGGAATTTCCCATTGAAACAGTGACAATGACTCCTCCGATACTGTTCTGCTCCGTGTTGCGTGCGAAACCATGCTTCGCAGGGTAACCTGGATCGCCTAAGAGGATATCCGACATCCGATCGATGAACGCGTAGTTCTCGAAAGCGCGTTGGTACGTTGTGGTGCCAGCCACGCGCTGACTGGACTCCGGCAGATTGAGTGGCAGAACCAGGTCATCGTAGGTGGACTCTTCCATGACTGCAAAGAATGCGTTTGTGGACGGTGTCGTTGGAGCGTAGTCAGCCCGCGACGGCGTGAAGATCGTGATGTCAAATCGATCCTCAGTGAAGCCTTCTTCGAAATCCTGCACGTACAGTCCGTGCAGCAACTCAAGTACGACAGTGATTTCTATCGCCACCACTGCAGTGATACTGAACTGCAGGTACTTGTGTTTGTTGTCAGCGTATCCCAGGTCTGCAGTCGTATCTGTAAAATAATACGGCATCTCCATGCGTTCACAGGAGCAGCAGCCATCGGCTGAGACGCTTGTATTGGAGCCATCTGCGTTCAGGTAAGCGTACGTACGCGCTTCGCAGTAGTACGGCATGGCATTGCACAGATTCGCGTTCCCTTTCTCTTCCATGCAGGCGTCGAACAGACGTATGGCAGTCGTGTTGTCTCCTTCGGGGTACGTACAACTGGGCGGCGTGGTCTTGAGATTACACGAATATCTCGGTGGGCACGGCTTGCAGTCGTGGTACACTGATATCTGGTAGTGATCTTTGTACGTGAGATTGCGCGAGAGCTGCGTTGTGTTGATAGTGAGCACTGCGACTTCGAGTGGCTGCAATTGGATGGTTCCGATGCCCTTATCCATGCCTGAAAGCTCCACAAAGTCCGTCCCGTTCACGAGGCGATCAAACGCAGTGGGAATCGGCATGAGTCGCTGCAAGATCTCGGATCCAGTCTTGACGCAGCTGTAGATGTCGTTCGATCCGACAGCTGATATCGTGCCGTTGGGGCACTTGAGCATATTTGGACAGGAGCAAGTATCCAAGCGGAGAACCGCTGAATCCGCCTGGGCAATCATTGCAATCGTATCTTCTCCGTACACGTCGATAGTCGAGATTGCATAGTGCAGATCGTACAAATAAGGATCGACCTGCAAGCTTGACGACGGGATCGCGCTCAGTTGCGCCTTGTAATCTGCTTCTACGACGGCTTTCAGCTCTGCATAGGAGAAGAAGTAGACCTCGTCCACCCACGAGGTCTGGAAGAGCATCCCAGTAGAGTTTAGAGCAACTTCCAGATTCACTGAGCTGCTTCCGCTGCTGCTGGGGAAGACGCAGAGCTTCGACGGATTGTGCGCTGTCTCCCATCCGTACATCTTGCGATCGTACACTGTGGGCTTGGGTTTTGAAGGAGCCACTGTGCATCTCCAGAGCTGGTAAACCTGCTGCACCAACGCAGCCTGAGACACGCAATCGCATTCGTTGCGACGCCACGCGAGGTTCACGTGGCGCCATTTGTGGTCGCGGGCGCAGGTCAAAGCATTCTCGAGCGCGCGGTTGATGACTGCGTGACTGCCGTCGGCGCGCTCGTAGCCGTGGAAGATCCGGAGCAGATCGCTGTCAATGCCGTTGAAGCAGCGCATGTCATGGGCAGAGATAACTCGGATGTCGCCATCTCCAATGTACTTCGTGTAGTTCATGTGCGCAAACGGGTTGACTTGGTTGGCCGTGAGTCGACGACGCAATCCGTCGTTCGCCATCGTGCCCACATACGGATTCACGGTGCCTGTGGGGCAGAAGTACCCGGCAGGACACAGGTTCAGCTCCTTCTGTGACTCGGCTGTACCCTCGGAGCAGTAATACGACGCCGGACAAAGTTGCGCTAGCTGACCGAGCGGTGCTTCGAGATTCAAATCCGGTGTAGTGCCGGGGCCGCAGACGTAGCCGGCAGGACACAAGTGCGCCATGGCTGTAGACGACGTTGTGCTCAGATCGCACACGTAGCCCTCTGGACATGGCTGGGCTTGCGAGACGACTTCATCTGATGTGAACAGAGCAGAGGCGCAAAACAAATCCGCTTCACAGGTGCCTGGGAACCACTGATTCTCATAGAAAAAGCCCTTGGTGCAGCTCCGCGCTGCGTCATACATCTGCGCGACGTCAAGATCGATCACGAGCGAGCCACGGCCAAAGATCGAAGGGACTGGACTCTGGCTTCCGTCGCCGTATCCTTGATGCGGAATGCCTGTCTTGAGTTCGTACATGGGGCCGTGGAAATCAACCAGTCGCTGGTACAGCACTGAGCCTCGGGGCTTTGAATTCACGAAGCAAGAGCCGTTGCGGGCTGGCAGGAAATGGGGCCCACCACCCTCAGCATCGATCCACGGCTCCAATAGTACGCCGAAGAAGTACGAATCGCCCATGTTCAGGCACTGCGTGTAGGTCAAATTGCCTGACAGCGGCTCATACAACCCGGGCAGATCGCCATTGGTGCACGGATACATGATGCCGTCGATTGGGCAGACGGAGCCCGGAGGACACTTGATGCACTCCTCAACGCCTCGGATCTCCCAGTTCTTGGACCAAGTACCCTGCGGACACGCGAGGCAAGAGATACCGTCGGCCGTAAGACTGCCGCGGTACATGCCGGGCTGGCAGATGCTGGCCACTGCAGTGCCGTCGTTCTCGCAGCTTGTTCCCGGAGGACAAGGAATGCACTCTGTTGACTCGATGGTTGGAGCGTAGAAGCCAGGCGCACAGTCAGCCGCTGAGATCATGCCTTCCAGATCAGCGTACGTTCCAGCGTCAGTCGGAATGGGTACGGCCGTGCCGCTTGGACAGATGAAGCCTCTCGGACATAGACCGGAGCCTGTTGCAGTGAACGAACCAAGCTCGCAGTAGAAGCCCTCAGTACAGTTCTGCGGGTGCCTGTAATCGCCCGTCATGACAATGTCCGAGACCACGCCTTTGACACAGTACGTCCCTGGCTTACATGGATACGGGCGCAGGCGCGTGTCATCGCGAAAGCCGTCCGACGTCGCTGTGCCCTCCAGGCAGTAGAATCCACGCGGGCAAAGGCTGTTGGGCGATGAAAGGTTCTGCTTGCTGCACACAAAGCCTGCGGGGCAGATGACTGGCATGATCCGATCAAGTCCAGGGCAGATGTAGCCCACAGGACAAGGCGTGCAGGCACTTTGAGCGATCATACCGTTGAAAGTACCCGGTGGACATGCAACAGGCGCAATGAGACCGCTTTGAGGGCAGTATGTGCCTGCTGGGCATGATATCCGAGTACCAAACGGACAGTAGAATCCAGGCGCACACGAAGCAGCGCCCATGGGACTCGCACTGCCTTCTGGACAGTACATACTTTCGTAACATGGCTGTGGTAGCGTGAAGTTCTTCATTGTGAGATCGTTGCCGGCTGTGCCAGGATGGCAGTAGCTGCCAGGCGCGCAGGCAATTGGTCGACGCAAGGCGAATCCAGTCGAGGAATAGTCAAAGTTGTCGTCTTGCACCCGGAAATTGTTGGCATCCGCGAGTTTCAGGCACGAATCGTCCAGACAAAAGCGCCCGCGGATGGGCGCGAACGCCGATTCCGGAGACAATGGCAGCTGCCGCAACTCCATCCAGAATCGGCTGCTCGATGAGCTGAGCTGCAGCCCGAAATCAGACGTCTCGTTGTTCCAGCAGCCGCTCTTGCGTACGCCAACCGCGTAATTGGAATGCGCTGGGTCGCTTCGACGTCGCCGTGTTGACAGCTTTTCGGTTTCAATGGCCGATACAAGAATCCCCGCTGTGTAGCCGAGTGGTGTACACGTAACAGAGACAGTCGCAGTTCCTTCCAGACAGAAATGGCCCTCGGGACATGGCTGCTCGACATCTTCGATCCCGGTCACATCGCAGACGAACCCTGCTGGGCAGACTCTGGGTACGTGCATGCCCGTGTGCGGACAGTGATAGCCGATCGGACACCGCAGACACGCAGCCTGCGCGATCTGTGGCTGGTACGTCCCTCGTGGACACAACGTAAAGTTGTGATTGCCGACTCCAGGACAGAATGAGCCTCTCGGACAGTCCAGTTTGCGCCCTTGGAGCTCATCTGGGCAGTAGGACCCCGTCGGACATGACCCCAGAAACTCAAACACAACGCGACTGCTTGTGAAGTCCTGTCCGTTGTTTGCGACTGAGACCAGTGCGGTGTGCGCAACTCGGGGGATCGCGTAGGCACTCGTGTTGTGCTTGTCCGGCATGGCTGCTCGGACGACGCACAAGAGCAGCTCTGGTGACACGAAGGTCGCGTTCACGACATGGCGGCCTAATCGACATGTGAGTGACGTCGAGTTGATGAAATTGCGGCCTCGTGCGAAGATCGAGAGCTCCGGCACGTCATACGCTGTGCTCGGATAGACTGCGTCCAGGACAGTGTCTTTGTAGTAGAGGAAGCTGATACCGCCGAGCGAGAAGTCTTGCTGATTGTTAGACACCTCCAGTGTCACGAGTCGCGTGAGATACTGCGGATAGAAATGCGCTGTCGGGAAGAGGAATACACTGCCAGTGGACGGATCCGGATACGTATTGCGGTGCTCTGACAGCGGAATAGCCTCGAGACCGCCGCTGTACTTGGAGACCGGCGGCGTCACGCATTTCATCCTCGAGGGACTGACAAACACCCCCGGACTCATGAGATAACCAAACCGGCACGTCAGATATGAAGAGTTGACAAAGCCCGAGCCCTCCACCATGACGCTGGTGCCAGCACCGACAGCAGGTCCGAACACGGGATCAATTCGATGGATACCTTGCTCGACGTAGTAGAAGAACGGGAACCCTGTGTCGGTGTAGTCTTGGCCGTTCACTGTTACCTCAAGTGGGAACGTTCCAGGCAAATGCGGAGGCGCCATGCAGAGAATCTCGTCGAAGCTGTTCCAAGTGGCCTGTACAGCCACCTCGGCGAACTTGCAAAATATTTCATCGGTCGTGTGGAACGGCCCACCATCAAGCAGCACGGAGAAGTTTCCTTTCTTTGGGCCTTGCACTGGAAACACATCGCGAATGACAATTTCCTGGTCGTAAGAGAATATTTTCTGGCTTGTCGTGTAACTCGCATTGCCATACAAACCGTGGTTGGATATTTCAACGAACACGTCTCCGAGCGCACGGCTGCTAGGCGCAATGCACGTTAAGTGCGTAGAGTTGATGAACGTGGCTGCGGCGAAAACAATGCTGCCGAATTGACAGCGTAGACTCGATGTGTTGAGGAAATTATGGCCTCTGACGACCACTTCAGTGCCACCTGCAAGCGGGCCATGATTTGGTGTCAGTTGCTCCACTGTTGGTGTGGGAGCGTAGCGATAAACCACTCCACTACTAGTGTAATCCTGGCCATTAAACGACACCTCGAGAGCTACTTGAGCACCGTTAAGACCAACACCTTTTTGCAATTCTTCGACAGTTACGATGAGTCCGCTGCTAGTGAGCACACTCGCATCGATAGCGAGCAGAGGCACTGTTCCGAAGGCATACGGAAACGTAATTAGCCAGCGATAGTCCAGGCTTGCTACTGTGGCTGGGTCTTGCGTAACGATCACATTGTTCATGCTGGGCAGGAGCGAAAGTTCGTGGGCAAACGATGCTGCGTCAATATTATATGGAAGCGAAGCCGTCCAGGCAGGTGTGCAGTAGCCACCAATAGTCAATTCGGAGCAAGACGTGCCATAATTCACTTTGAAGGATCCTGCGAGCGGTACCACAGTCGGCGAGTAGGCTTGAATTTGCACCACAAGATCTGCTGGCGCCGGATTCGTAAGCAGGATCGTCATTTGAGGTTGAGACGTGAGTGCGAGATCCAGACACAGAACTGTCCAAGTAAATCCCACCCCTACGGTTGTTGCAAAGCGCTCAACCTTGATCGAGCCCATACCCGGAATTGTCTGTAGTAGCAGCTCAAACTGTGACGCTGTCATATTTGCATTACCAACTCCAGTTGAAGCGATTCCGTTCCATGAGACAGTGAAGTTCGCATTGGATTGAGCAATTGCGGTGTACATTTTCAGGCCTTGAACAGTGTTCCAGCTAGCAGATTGGATTCTCTCCACCGTTGCAGCAGCAGATCCACCAGTGAAATTAGTCTGTGCGATCTCCAGTAAGGCTGAGGATACGACCGAATTCCGCACTGATAAGAATGCGATATCCCATTGCACAACGTTGTTTCTTCGCAATGAGCTGACGCTGATGTTACCAATTGTGCTGAGATTCATCAATGCTGCTTTGATGACGGCAGTCGATGCACTGACGTCAATACTTGCGGTAGTTTGGTTAAGATAACGCAGTTGAATGTTTCCACCTAGATGTGCGGTTTCTTGCGTAATCAGACGCACAGACATGCGAATGTTTGATCCACTCAACGTGTTTGCAAACAGTGGAACTAAGAGAGCACTTCGATGGCTCAACCCGAGTGGGAATGTGATTCTCCAAGTCATTCCTCCCGAAGAGTCTGGGTCTGTACGAGTAACACCCACATCTGCGTCTGGGACAGTCTTGAGAAAGCGCAAAGTCATTGAAAGCTCCTCGGCAGACACATTCCACGCTAGAGGAGGCGTCTCAACTCCATCGTATCCAAGCACAAACGATCCGTTTATGGGTTCAGACCCATTTTGAATTGTACTTGACTCCAATTTGACTCCAGAACCTGCAAGGTTTTTGTTATCAATAATAATGGACGCCATGGGTACGTCACCAAGATCCATAGGATAGGTGATCTGCAAGAGCATTCCGAAGGCAGAAAGCGAGTTCGTTGCACTAACGATAATGCCGCTTGTATCTAGTGGAAGTAATGCCTGTTCGATCACTTCGCTGACTGCGTTTGTAGCAAACAGCAATGATGTTCGATTTCTCCAGCTCAATTGAACTCTGCCAGCTACTTCATTTCCCTTTTGCTGTTCGGTAGACGAAACCACAGGAGCTTCACCTTGAAGACCTGAACCATCCGTGTCGAGAACTGCCACATCTCCTTGTGTGCTGGGAAAGGTTACTTGCCATGAGTTATTACCAACTCGAGTAGGCGATACGTCTGAGACGGTAAGATCCGGAATGCTCAAACACTGTTTGAGTTCAGTTTCCAGGTCCGTCGCACTAACATCATACGGAAGGTCAACCAGACAAAATTGGCCATTAAGACCGACACGAAAGACGCCAGAGAGGTTACTTCCTGTGCCTTGGACCAGCCTTACAGTCGTTTGAAAAGTCCCACAGTCCAACAAATTCAGAGAGCCTACAAGGTCCAGAAAGAGAACGGTCCAAGGACCTCCAGCGTTGCCTGAGACGTCCAAACGTCCAAAACTATTGAAATTAAATGCGCTTTTGAAGCTGTTGGCTGATGCGTCAAATGGAATGGAGCTGGATACACCAATCCCATTGAGCTGGCATATGAAGCTACCGCTTGATTGCGATGTTGTTACCTGTTGCTGCTCCGACTTGGCTCCAGACGACAGTAGACTGATTGAAACAATGCCACTACCGCCAGCCAGTTGACTGGTCACTGGTGAAACAGTGCGCACTCGATCAGGATATCCAGAAAAAGTCACGATCCATTCATACGCGTTGTTGATAAATGGCCCATTGCGTGTAACCGTGACGTGACCACCTAAACCACTCACAGGATTCAGAATACTCTGCATAACATCCGCAGTCGCATCATATTGGATCAACGTCGATACTGAGCCATCGACAAGAAGCTGAAATGATCCCAGCAACGGCGTGCCTTGGCCCTTGACAAACTCAAGCACTTGAAGCGTCAAGTCATGAGATCCAGAGTCGAGCAATGTGAGATTTCGGATTGATAACATTGGCACATCGCCGCATCGGGCCAAGAATTGAATTTCCCAAAAGCAGGAGCCAGCGCTATCGCTGATCGTCTTGGAAACGGACACCGAACCAACATTTTCCAGCTGCTCAAGTGCTGCCGCAAGTTCACTCGACGTAGCATACGAAGCCAGAGTCACTGTTTCCCTGCCTTCGAGTGCTAGTCGGAATGATCCTCCGATGAATGAGCTAGCTCGCATTTGAACCACTTGGATCTCGTTCACTTGCGACTGAACGCTGGTCTTGATCGAGAATCTTTCTCCTGAAAACGCTTGAGAGCTGACAGTTAAAAGTTGAATTTCTGGGACGTCATCACCATAAATGCGGAATTCCTGGATTTCTGGTACTAACGGGTCCGCAGATAACTGAATCTCTTGCACTGTCGCTTGCAATGGGCTTGCCGAAATTGTCACGCGCTGAACATCAGGAATAAAACTGCGTCGTGAAATTCGCAGCATTTGCACCTCTTGAATAAGCTTTAAAGGAGGAGCCAAACACTGCATCATTGTAGTTGAGATTACAGTCGCGTCAACAACCGTATCGCCAAATCGGCAATAGCTGCTTTTCCTGCCTGCAACAAAAGAGCCACCAATGATGTTGACAAGTGCTCCGCCCTCCAGGTCACCGCTGAACGGATAAATTTTTGTCACAAATACCGGATCTTCGTATGTGAAAGACAGATTGTACGCAGAGAAGTTGACTCCGTTGTCAGAAATCTTGACTGCTACACGCCCAGCAACCAGCACTGCAGGTGTTCGGCAGCCGAGATGTGTTTGATTCACGTATTCGGCAGCAATTCGTTGATTGCCAAACAAACAAGAATACGTACGGTCAAGATCAAAGGTTTCACCAAAGATATTCACGAGTGTTCCTCCAGCCACGACGCCATTTAGTGGAGTCAATTGAAGACGACTGGAGTGATCGGCTTGATATTCAAAGTAACCAGCGTGAGTGTCGAAGTCTACACCATTGACGCCAATGTCTACACGCACAAACCCAGATTCAAGCGAGGTCGGAGAATGGCAAGAAATACTTAAGGGCGCTATGATCAAGCCTTGAACGATCAGCGCACCAAAGCGACAGAAGACCGTGGTGTAGGAAAACGAAGTGCGCAATGTGATTGTTACTGGGGTCCAGCCATCGTTGGGACCAGTAGTAGGGTCCATAGTCACGACTTCAAACGGAAGCAAATACGTAAACGTTAATGGTGTCGACGCGAAATCAACACCGTTCGAGCTCAGCGTTACAAGAATCGCTAATCCTTGGCCTTTGTCAATCGCGCTGAGAAAGAGGCCAGCGTCGGGACCCGTGAGTTGCGATCTACTGGAGAAGGTGCTTAAAAGTGCTTCATCTACATGGCTGTCGAACGTGATGATCCAGCTATAGCCGTTATTGATCGTAGTCAGAGTGATCGTTGTAATACTGGCTGAAAACAGCGTCTGCAACTCAGTCTGCAGAACCGAATTCGCAACCACAGGAGACGCTGTCATTGAATTTGAAACCTTGGCTCCTGCTTGAAGTCTGAACGAACCACCAAGGGGTGCGTATGTGCCATCTTGGATCGTAGTAACAGATGATGAGATTCCGGGACCTGTTAGTCCACTCGCACTGATCATTAGCGGATTAATATTACCGACAATGTCTGGGAACGTAAGCTGATATAGCGTTCCATTTGCAATCGTAGGCTGCGTCACGACAACATTGGCAGTGGCAGGCAGTCCCAAATTTCGAAGAGCTTGTTGAACGCTGGCCGCTGAAGTAAATGCTGACAAGGCAGTCGTGGTCACTCCATCAAGTGTGAGCGAGAACGTGCCAGCCATTCGTTGTCCCTTTGCAGTGTCAAATAAAATACGTAGCCCAGAAGATCCAGTAAACGTAGAGCTCGAAACAAGAAGACCACTGGCTATCGTATCAAACAGAGCAAATGTTGCGTTCCAAACGATCTCAGTCGGCAGCACATATTTCTGGATCTTTGTTGGGTATAATAGCAACTGCTGAAAAAAGACTGCGCGTAGATCATCACTAGAAACGTCATAGCTGATGGCGCTGGTCACTGTCCCAGCAGTCAGACCAAGCATAAATGATCCACCAAGCGCATTCGTTCCAGCAGCGAGTCTCGTGACAGTTGCTGTCAGTGCTGATACTGACGCTAGACTACTTGTTGTCAGTTGCAAGAGAGGCCGCGAACCTACTAGAGTCTGAAATGTGATGCTCCACGTAAATCCTTGGTAATTTGCCACACTATTTCTCGTGGCAGAAACGATTCCAGTACCAGGAAGTGCGCTAATGAGTCCGACGATACTGACGGCAGAGATGTCCCAACTAGCAGGAAGTGATGCAAATCCAAGATAGGAAAGGACGAAAGATCCCGAGATTGTAGCTGAAGAACTTACTTGAATCACTTGCACCTCCGAAGCAGTTGCTAGCAGCCCCAAGCGCAACGAAACCACAGGAAACTGGATATTCGCTTGGATCAGTTTCACCTGCTGGATTTCACTATTTACGCTCACTGCTGGGCCATCCTGGATCGTTTGTACTGATACAAAGCTATCAACTCCAGCAAGCAGAAGACTGTCTGCATGAAGCAAAGGCACATTGCCCATGGAACGAGAAAATGTTACAGTCCACGTGTACCCAAGTTGCGCATCTGGTCCACTTCGCGTTACGCTATCAACAAAGGTGGAAGAAAGTTGAGAGAGTAGTTCGAGCACTGAATCTCCGTTGGTCCCGGTACTAGGCGCATTATATGCAATCAAATCAGACACATCAGAGCCATGGCGAAGTGTAAAGTAACCGCTGCATACAGATCCAGTTGCAGCTACAGTAGTAATGGTCTGAATTTCCTGTGCAAGCGAACTAGAATTCAATTGAATAGAAAGCACTGTTGGTCGCATACTGAGAGGCGTACTTTGACAAACAACAGCATCTGCACTCAGTCGAGTTGCTTGCACAGGTGGATTATCTCCAAATCGGCAGTGCGTTACGTTGAACACAGATTTGCCATGTTGCACACGAACCAGCGAATTCCCATCAAGCGGCCCATAGATAGGATTTAGAGTCTTAAGTTGCAATACCGGCTCGTATACGAACATCTTGTTCGTAGGCGTAAAGTCAATTCCGTTGTTTGAGATTTCAATTTGGGCCGTAGCTGTCGCATTGAACTGCCAATTTGGGCTTGATACGATGATAGTACGCTCCAATGTTGGCACAACACAACTGATTTGTTCTGGGCTGTGGAATTGTGCTGGAACACTGATTTCCACTCTGTCGGGACGATAAGCGACAAAGATTCTGAACAAACACGACATTTCCTTTGTTTTTAGAAATCCCGAGCCTTGAACTTTCAATTCGCTTCCGCCCGTACAAGGACCGTGCAACGGAAGAAACGAATGCAAAGTTAGCGGATCGTGATAGTGGAACACTGATGAAGACCTGAACACCTCGTCGTCGGTAGTCCTCTCTAAACCGAAAGCTCGAAGCTTAACAAATACTGGTCCTGATTCGTTCTGTGGTGGCGTCAGGCACGTCAAGTGTGATGCGTTTTTATTCTCGGCAGTGGACTCCCATGCACCGAAAATGCATGTAAGATTTGGCCGTGACAGAAAATTTTGTCCATAAATTGTCACATTCGTGCCTCCAGTAACAGAACCTGATGTTGGAGTTAATGACAAAATACGTGGTATATCTATGGCCTCAGACTCCACTTCCTTGGCTTGACAATCAACACAAGCGTTGAAAATAGAGCTTCCATCATCTAAACCAACTGAGATTTCATCAGCGGCCGACCCACGGAAAGGCATAGCCGTTGGCACATCAACGTACGCAAACGTTAGATCTGTAGCCGATGGTGTCATCCGAGTCAATTGGCTGGAAATAAACTCTGTGTATGATGTCATTTCATACTTTTGAACTGAAATGGGAACAACAGAAGCGGTGCCTTTTGAATGAGGTGGAGAATCACACTCGATCATCTCGGGTGACAAAACACGAGCTTGACTTAAACTTGGACCAAAAACGCAGTATATCTGCTCAGAATCGTCAAAGCCCTGGCCTTCGATGGTCACTGATGTGCCACCGTCAAACGGACCAAATGCTGGTGAAATACTGAAAGCAATCGCAGCGTCAACATACTCAAATCTTACTGTTTTTGATGAGTAGTCAACACCATTTCCGGATACGGCCACTTGCACCGCCATTGCTCTGCTTACAGCTGGCAAAATGCACTCAATGCGCTGGTCCGATACGAACCGTGCGTTGACAATTACATTCTCACCAATTAAGCAAGTCAAGTTTTGTAAGCGCGAGAATGATTCTCCCGTAAGCGTAGCTATGACCATCCTATTAAGAGTTGACTTAATTGGGTCGATGCTCAAAAGCTGAATTTTCTCTTCTACGTTCACATCAATCTCGCTGTTGGTAAAGTCTTGCGCATTGTTAGACACGCCCACCGCAAGTGTTGGCAGATTAACCAAACTATAATTCAATAGCTTTAAATCACACTCCACCAGCGAGGAGGAGTGAAATCGGGCGTTTACAATAATACATCCTACTTGGCATTTCAACAACGGTGTATCCAGGAACTTGGTCCCAAAAAGTCGAATGGAAGGCGAATCCTGTCTGAAAATCGTCAGTGGGAAGACCCATTCGATCACAGGCATTTGGACGTATTTGAAACTCAATGACGTTTGAGATGCCGTGCCAATTTCGTAACTGATTGTAGAGATGGCTTGTCGAACGAAAACGCTCACAATTCCATCACTTTCTTGTGGTGGACTTTCACACACCAAGACAGAATCATTCAGAATCTTTGCTCTGATCATTTCAGCTCCAAAATAGCAATACAAATCTGCGTTCGATGTCACAGCATTAAAATGCTCACCTGTTATATGGACTTGTGTACCTCCATGAACTGATCCAAAGCCAGGGTTGACTGAATAGAGAACTATTGATTCTCGGTACAAAAGCAAAACTTCATTGTGCGTGAAATCTTTTCCATTCAGAGTGATCTGTACTAGATATTGGCCTGCAGGAAGCAAAGGCGCTATGCAACTCACTTGTGTGGATGAAATCCAAGTTGCCTTGGATGGGTTTGCGTCACCAATCTTACATTGAATGGTTTCTCGTGTAAGTTCTCCAAAGTTTTCTCCGTCAATCAATACTTGGACGCTGCTGTCGGTTCCATTGACAATGATCTCATTCGGCCACACAGATTTAACAAGTGCAGTTGGCTGATAAAAAAAAATCAAGCTATTGCTGTAGTCCAAACCGTTGGTGGACACCACTACAGTGACCGCCTCGCCATCATAATCAACGGCGTACTTTGGCGCCGACACCATTCCTTTTGTGGGGGACTCAACCCGGACTTGTGCAGAAATTGCATTAATTCCCGTTCCGAATAGAGCAGTCATGTTGTCAGTAAATGCAGAGCCAATAAGCTCAATTTCCGTAAGCTCAAAATAACTGCCAGAACTTGGAATTAGAGATAATAACTCGGGCATGATCTCAAATTCAAACGAAATCTCCGAAGATGATTGTACCTCTTGTCTCTCTTCCATATCAGCAGTATGCCAAAACACACGAACGCTAACAGTAGATGGATTGTCCACTGGCGGCGCAAGGCACTTTCCAGAAGTCTGATTTATGTAGGTAAAGCGAACTTCAACATCACCAAATGAACAGAACACTTGGTCATTTCGATTTGGCGCATTTATAAACGTAAGAATCACTTCAGTTCCACCTTGCACAGGACCACGACTTGGATTGAGTGCTACTATCATTATGTCGCTTTCAAATGTAAGCTGCAACTGTACAAAATCATGACCATTATTACTCACACCAAGAAATTCGCTTTCTTGTTTCCAGGCTTGCAGCTTGCATGCAATACTGGTTGAATTGATATACACCGCTGGAGTTGGTACATGATGATCAAAACGGCAGCAGAGATCGGATGTGTTTACGAAATTTGACCCCCGAACAACAACAGAAATCCCACCAGTCGATGATGCGCGAAGAGGAGCACTCCAATACGCTTCAATCGGAAGATCATAGGAGAATGTCATAGAATTAGACGTAAGGGCTAACGCTTCTTTAACAGAAACTGCGACTTGAGTTGCATTTCTGCCTTGTGCATTAGGAGTTAAACATAAAACAGTGCTTGAATTCGCAAAGTGGGCCTCCACTGATTCACTGGACCCGAAGAGACACAAAAGCGACTCGTTGGGCGGAAAGCGGCCATACATGTGAAGTACAGTATTACCCGTGGATGGGCCCCGATAAGGCTCCATGGCTTCAATGTGTGGGTCTGCAATGACTCGAAGCATCAAGTCCGATAGCACTCGCGTTTTCTGATTAATCAAAACGCCAATGCTAATTTCGCTACAACGCAAAGCGGGCGAGAAGCACGTGACAACTGTTTCGTTTAGAGCAAATGCAGGTCGAGTCAACGTATTGCTTTCACATATAAATAAACACTTGAAAAGTGATGCGCGATCCATTTGTTGGAGTTCTATATTGAGCTTTGTTCCTCCAGAAGCTCGGACTGCCTTTGGGAACACCTTGACAGTACCCATAGCGTCGATAAAATAAAGTGACACGTTCGTTCTTCCAGTAAAATCAATACCATTAAGTGACACATCAACTATGGCAAAGCCGGCCTGATGGAAGGGAGCGGTGATAGCAATAGCATCGGAAGACACGAAGCGAACCTTATTGCCAGTCAGAATTTGGTTTCCGACGCGACAGGCAATATGATTGGTTGGCTCGAAATTAGTGCCTGTGATAATAATTTCTTCGCGACGTGATGATGAGACAACCGACGGAGAGATTGACAAGATGACGGGATGTGGAAAATATCGAAAAAGTACAGATTTGGATGCAAGATTTCGTCCTTCCACTTCGATTTGCATCGTGTTAGTCTGCGCCCATTCGACTTGAGGCGTAAGGCATGAGAGAGTTGTGGTATTGATCACTGACGCTGGTACTGATATTAGACCGAAGACGCAACTATGAGCAAAAGATGTCTGGAAACTACCGATAGCAATAACATTCGTACCACCCAGGCTGCTTCCAGAGCTTGGAAAAATAGAGGTCAACTGAGGTGGAGGGATATAGTAAAATCGAGATGAAAATGACGCAAAGAATGCGATACCGTCGAGACTAACTGCTACAGGTACGCCCTCCTGCATGTATTGACTCTCCATTTGTAACACATTGACAGCAGGTGAGAGGCAAACTATTTCATGTCGACTCATGAAAGCTGCCATAGCTATTTGTGTTCCAAAACGACACAGAAGTGAGCTCGTGTTCTTAAACCCAGAACCTTGTATTGTAACCTCAGTGGAACCAGCGGTACTTCCATACGACGGAGAAAAACCTTCAACTGATAGTTGCTCGTGTACAAAAATGTGGTCATCGGCGACCACAAACTCCTGCTCATTCCAGGAAATGGAAAACGTATGATTACCCAACGCCATAGCCGGAGCAATACACTCAAGCATGGACGAAGTTATCACGGTCGCACGAATGGCAAAACCTTCTCCGAAACGACACACGGCTGGAGAATGTACCAAAAACTCATCTCCATAAACCTGAACAAGGCCGTTTCCAGTCTCTGGAATTAACTGTGGAGTTATTGAAAGGATTTTGGCGTCCGTGATGAATTCGTACGCAACTGAATTTAAGGAAAATGGCGTTCCATCGCTATAAACGGAAAGCTGAACGATCCCTGGCTGAGCCATGTTAGGAGTTACACATGTAATTGTCATCGTAGAAGTAACCACAGCTTGAGATATTAACGTTTGCTTGGATGAAAAAGCGCATGTGTACGTAGATTCTGGAACAAGCTCATCAATACTGAGCGTCAATAAAGTACCGCCTCTTACTGAGCCAAGCTTAGGTACCACAGAGACCAATTCACGAGGCTCGTAATAGTGAAAATTGATGTCTGTGCCTGCAATGATCTCTTTTCTATTCAGCAAAATCTCAATGGCAACCTTGCCAGTGTCTGCGCTGGGAGTAGTACAGACAATTTCAGTGGAAGAAACAAGAGTTCCAATTGTTTTGGTGGTCCCAAACAAGCAGATAGGCTGCACATCCAAATAATCAACAGAATCTGATAGCGTGATAAGCACGTTTGTGCCACCCGCTCTAGGTCCACGAGCAGGAAGCGCACTTATTACACTCAAGTCACCAATAAACTCGAAGGCGACCTCTGACCTTTGTACGGAGGATTGCGTGCCACTTAAACGAACATAGACCACTCCTGGAAGATGACGGGGCGTCATGCATTGCAACTCACGCTTCGAAACAAATTTCGCTCGGGCTTTAAGGTGCCCAAACTCGCACCATATTACACCATTAGCAGCAAGTCCGCTGACTTCAACGATGAGAGGCATTCCACCTCGAGAAAATCCAAAATTTGGGGATGTCGATAGCAGAAAAAGCGGTACTTCGAACTCAAAAACTAGTTCATTGCTTACAAAGCTATCAAACACAATGGATAAGGGAACAATCAGACTGGTTAAAACAATTGGTAGAGGGCAAGAAACCTCCGAGGGTGAAACCAAACTGCCGTTCGTCTTGATAGATCCACCAAAGCTGCACTCCAACACTTTCTTGCTTTCAAATCCACGGCCAGTAACTGTGATATTTTGGACGTAATTTGCGGGTGCTCGTGGTGGGTTTATTGTAAAGATACGCAACCTGGCAATATATGTGACGAACCGATCAGTCAAGGCATAATTCATTCCGTCTGTAGCAATTGTTATGCTATAAGTCCCCTGGGGCATGTCAATAGGTTCACACATCGCTTCCGTTTCTGAAAGAATGATCGCACCAGTAATAACGGATCCAATTCGACAATTCGGTTCAGAGTAACCATTTCTCACGAAGTGTATCCCCATAAGCGTGATCGCTGTGCTTGATGTGATTATAATCCTTGACGGTACAACCTCATTCACTATATCATCCGGCACATAAGTAAATCCTTGTTGCGACTGTATAGGAGGGCTGTTTTGTAAACTTATTCCAAATGCAACAGAGCCAGTTTCATTTCGTAGAGGCGACTTGCACGAAACAACGGAGCTATTTGCTACGACCGCCCCAAATGCCAATGAGTCACCAAAATGGCATTTCCATTCGTAATCAAATGCCAAAACATTTTCTATCACCGTAAATACGATCGTTCCCCCACGCAAAGGGCCCGACGAAGGAAACACCCTCGACACTACAACTTTAGGTGCAACAGAGAGTGCCATTGGGTCTGCGAATAGCGCTACTCCATCGCTATTGGTTATTTCAATTTGGTACACCGCAGGCTTTTCGATGAAAACCTTCAGCAATATCTTTCGTTTTAAAATTGAAGAAACTTCGCAAGATGAGATATCGAGACGCCTCATAAATTTATCCCGAATAACGCACACCATAGTGGTATTGGGTATGGGTTGAGTCCATTGTGTAGATATCGCAATAATACTCGTCGTCGTTGCGTATATCGACGACGGATATAGCTCAATAGCTCTTGCGACTCGATGATATAGCCAATAAAATTCACTTTCTGAGTTGGTGTTTAACGTAATTCGGTTGATACCAGCGCGAAATCCAACTCGTACGATCAGTGATTTTCCAATTTGCGAAGAGGCATAAAGCTTGCTGAAAGGAGGAGCCACGCAAGCTATCGACGTTCTAGAGAGAACAGTCGCTGGGACATCAAATGAGTCGAATGAGCAAAAGAGAGAGTATTCGAAGGCGAAATTCTGGCCGGAAATAGTAACAATTTCACCTCCACTCTCTGAGCCGAAGTGTCGGTCCATACGAAGCAAGCTCGGAGTCGCGTGATATGAAACAACAACGGTGTCCGAATACGTAAAATCCACACCATTTGCTGATACCGATACAGCAAACTGCCCTGGCTTATCGATTATTGGGATAATGCACTCTAAGCGTGAATTGGATTTCCAGACAGGTGTTCCCGAAAATCTTTCTCCTAGTCGGCACTTGATGAGATCTAAATTTATTAATTCGGACACAATAACTGTCAGCGTATAACTGTATCCAACGAATAAATGCCGAGGTTTCACATCGAGCACTTCAAGCGCAGCTAGTAACTGAATCGCGGCCCCACTATCCGTAAAATCAAATCCATTCATTGATATTTCTAGATCTACATCATAAAATTTTGGACGCACCAAAATTGGAATCGGACATTGGATTTCATCCGAGTTCACGTATAGAACGGCTGTGTTGATCGTTCCATCAAAACGACATACCATGGGGAAATTTGCAGCAAAATTTTTACCTCGAACGGATACACGAGTGGATGAACCAGGTGTAATCGCGCGTGGTGCAAACGAGTGAATTTTCGGTGGCTCAAAGAATGCAAAACCTGGATATAATACCATCAAGGTCTTCGATTGACATGTAATTTCAATGGATACAATTTGTGGATACTTAGATGCAGGTGTTATGCACTGAAATGTAGAGTCTGAAAGTATAGTAGCAGCAACATCAATAGTACCGATTGCACAGAATAGCTGCCGGCATGATTGGAACTCGGAAAGTAGTTCGATGTCCAGAACTGTTCCACCACTTGTCGGACCAGAAACCGGGGAATACTTAGCGGTGATGCCCGTGGTGGCAATGTATGTGAACGTAAGCCCAGAGTCTACCACTTCAACTCCGTTGGTCGAAAATGAAAAACGCGTGACCCCCACTGAATGTTTTGGAGCTTTGCAAATAACCAGCGTCTCTGAGATCCAATCAGCTGGTACAGCATCATCACTTCCAAAATAACACTTGAGAGACGCCACGCGAGGAAAATTCATACCATAAACATAAATGAGAGATCCTCCAGACTCTCGTTCGCGGGAAGGCTGAAGTGATTGTACAATTGGATCATTTAAATACCAGAACGATGGACCCTTTTCAAAGTGTTGTCCATTCAGACTAAGTAGCACATGAGCTGCTCTTGAGCCCAGTGTACTTGGAGTCTCAAACTGGATTTGTGTTGATGATGCCATTTTCGCACTAACTGCCTTTCCATCGATCACAACAGAAATGTTCATAAATGTGTCATTCATATAAATGGGGGAATCTGTTGTAAGCGTTAACAATGTTCCTCCACCGACTCGACCACTACTTGGGAATAGAGCCATCACCTCAGGAAGCGAATAAAAATGAAACTTTAATGAATCTTGCGATCTCTCCTGGCCGTTGCTGGAGAAACGAACAGAGGAAATTCCAATGGAAGCCCAATTTGAAGGATTAACAATACAAGTCGCTTCACCTGAGCTGACCACAACTGCAGGTACTTGGAACCCGCCAAAAAAACAGGAGCTCTCTTTTGATCGTTTGAAGTTTGTACCTGTGATCTGCACTAGTGTGACTTGCGAAATCGGTCCAGAGCTTGGGAAAATTGTGGATAACGTAGCATCTTCAATGATTTCAGCTGCGTTTGAGGGTTTAGTGAGGTGATGGCGATCTAAAATGTTTGAAAGTGGCGTTGAATTGGTACGCCAAATGTCAGGTTCGCGGAAATAAAGTGGTGATGAAGCGAAAACAGCGGTCATTTTCACGTTGATATCAATAATACCAACATTTACTATTGTTTCCCTTGCAGGAGGAACAAAACAGTTAACACTGTATGTAGAAATAAACACAGCTCGAGTCATTTCAGTTCCGAAAATGCAGCGCAACCCAGAAGAATTTTGAAAATGTCGTCCATTGATATGAAGCACGTTGCCGCTGTCGACACTCGGTGAGAACTCCGATGGCGAGAACGAAAGTACCACAGGACTTGTAACGTATTCAAATTGAATATTCTCTCTTGAAAAGTCTTGCATATTGTTAGTAATTGATACATCCACCAAACCTGGGACGTGAGAAGGCATGGTGCACATCACGATTGAGTCAGAAATCCACTCGACTGGTGCCACATCGGATATTCCAACGCGACAGCGTAGTGCGACGCTGTTGACGAAAAACGAACCATGTACGAATATCTTGTACTGACCCAACACTGACCCACGTGAGGGCTCCAGGCTGCTGATTATTGGAGTTGACTGGTAGATAAACGTGATTTCTTGTATATCTGTAGTGATCATCGCGTTATCTTCGATAAGATCAAAGCGAACTGACGTTTGTTTACTTGGCGGTGCAATACAAATAAGTTGAGTCGAGGATAAATACGTCGCAGTCACAGTGCGACGGCCAAATTTGCATTGATACGTTGTCTGCGACGTAAAATGTGAACCGATCACCAAAACGCGTGTACCACCTTGTGCTAATCCACTTTCGGGGCGAATAGAGCTGACAACTTGTTTTGAGCCAAAGCAAATATGCTGAGGTGTAGATTTTGTTTGTTCCGTCACGAACGGTATGCCAAATGGGAAGGTGTTTAGTCGGTGTATTCCAATAGGTTTTGGTGGTGCGTCAATCTGGGCAGGCATCTCGATCAGCATTTCCATCGATAAAATTTCGCGTACTTGGATTGTCATCTTCTGCTTCATTTTCTGCCGTACGAGTGGCGCATTGCATTCACCATGTGTCGAATTAACAAATTTTACTGAGCTCGAACTGCCGATCTCTAGGAAATAACAACCGAGCTTTATATCGCGCCGCAAATTCTTTCCCTTAATCATTACGGAAGTCCATGACTCATTAGAAGAAAAAATTGGGCTAAGGTACTGAATAACCATAGTCGCGTAAAATTCAAATCCGACAGTGTTGGTGAACTCTTGATTGTTGTTTGACAGTTGAACCTGGATACTTCCAGCTTTCATTGCGGGGATATTGCAAATAACAGCTGATGAATTCAGATAAACTTTGGGTGCGATAATAACAGAGCCATGTCGACATCGCAAGAGAGGCGAATCAACGAATCCAACACCAAACACAGTAACTGACGCATCTTGACTGCTTGGTCCCTTCGAGGGAAATACACCAGTTACCCTTGAATGCACTATCGCAATGTGAGAGAAATGTCAAACGTGTTCTTAGATCAGATAATTATTTTCTAGAATTGCTTACCTGCGAAAGTGTAAGGAAGAAAATCTCTTGACACGGTTTCACTTGATTTTAGTCGGAGACGCGCTGAGCTAGGGCGAAACGCAGGGCTGTAGCAGATCACAGCCTCGTTGCTTATCCAGAAAGCAGGCGTTTCTACTGACATTCCACTTGCTTCGAATACGCAACTATGCTGAAAATGACTAGGGAAATTGAGACCCGTAACAATTAATTTAGTACCACCAAGTTCAGTTCCCAGTGGTGGGATCACTTGAGTAAGCACTGGATCATCTACGAAACAAAATAAACAAGTAAAGGCATGAACCAGAAGTCAAATCTCGCTCAGTACGCACGCACCGATGTATTGGAAATGTACAGCTACAGCTTCTAGGTTATCGTTTATATCCACAGCAAGTGTCACCGGAACTATACCTGGCTCATGTGGAGGTGCAATACATCGAATTTCTGTCGACGAATGAAGTTTTGGCCATGAGGTAGCATTCCCAAACCAACAACGTACAGATAAATCATTCAGAAAGCCGTGTCCATAAAGCGTAACTGACGAATTGGAAGACGCAAATCCAAATTGAGGAGAGATATTCGAAATGTGAAAAGGTGCGATGTACTGAAACAGAATCTCTGGAGAATCGATTTCAATTCCATTGGCAGAGCAAGATAAGCTAACGAAGCTTGCTGCCGAAGCACTTGGAGGAGTCATACAAATAATTGCGCTCGAGTTAAAAACCACTGCATTTACACCTCGGCCGCCAAAATCACAAAATATGTTGTCCGATCCGTTAAATCCGCTTCCATAAATAACAACTTGCGAATTGCCTTGCACGCGACCATAACTAGGGCTCATCCAGGACAGCCTTGGAGCTGCATAGTAAGAAAAAAGTAGTTGATTGGAAACCGCGTGACCCTGGCTCATGGCAATCTGGACAGACACATTAGACTGTCTACTGGGAGGAGAACGACAAGCAACAGTTTCTTTATCAATGGGAACTGCTGGAACGATAATCTCACCGAAAACACAGTATAGCTCTTCCGAAAATAGATAGCCTTCGCCCGTGACGAAAATTGTATTATTCCCTTCGAACGCTCCTCGTGCTGGATTTAACTTAGTGATAGTGAGATTCGAAATTACCATAAGCTCCAACATTGATCCACCTGTGCCGACAGCGGTACCACTGAGCTTCATCTGAACAGTGCCATTTGTTGACGGCGCTGTGAATTCACAGATTGCACTTGACGCAGAAGTGACTTTGGCTAGTAAGGATTCATTCTGCGAGCTGAAATGACAAAATGTGCCGTTTCTCTGCAAGTTTTGTCCATGAATCGTAACATTGACTTTTTGATTGACAGTCATAATCTTTGGTGAAATAGATATAAGGACTGGAGTAGCCATGACAGTGAACGAATCAAGATGACCAAGCGATAATGCCGGCTCTCTCGGAAGCGAGCATGTTTCCAAAGACTCGTTACTTGCGCTTTCAACAAATACACTTGTATTTCTACTTGTATATATCACCGAAGCAATGTACCGAAATTGCAAAGATGTTGAAACAACATCCATAGTGATCAACTGGAACGACAACGGAACGATTATTTCCTTTAGCAAAAAGCCAATATCAGGCGCATTGCAATGAATAACAGACATATCTTCTACGATCGCAAGTGTTGGCTCAGCATCCCCAAAAATACAATGTCTGACGACTGGTGTGCCCGACATAAGGAATGCTGCTCCCGATACAGTAACTTCACCGAATCGATCGCTGCCATTCTGTCGTGATAGCACACCATCAAATCGTGGAAGCTCAAATACGTGTATGAACAATGATGACGAGGATGTGTGGATACCATTAAGACTCAATCGAAGTTCGACGCTTCCCGTTTGAGCAATCGATTGGAAGAGACACCGTACCATATCAGACGAGATATAATCGGCTTTGCTTTGAAATCCAGACCCAAACAAACAAACGAGGTCAGATGTCGCCAAAAACCCACTTCCAGATACATGTATTGTGGTATTTGTACCTTGAGCCACCATCAATGGTTCCGCGTCAATCAATTGGATCGGCTCGTGGATAAGAATATGATGCTGGCTGTGTGTGAAGTCAAGGCCATTTAACGAGATTTCCACATCTACAATGCCTGCCTCACTAGGGGATTGGCATGGCTCGCATAGAACTCGAGTTGAAGTAACCACTGTTCCATTTACGAAGTGCTTCCCTACTCGGCACGTGATTTTGCTCAACCTCGAAAAATACGGTCCTTGAACCCATACTTGTAGTAATTCGTTTGTTGGTGCAGTCATGGGGTTCACACTTGAAATTAATGGTGGCGCGTAGTACTGAAAAGGTAGACTAGCCGATGAATACTGCACACCATTCATTGACAGACTAATAGTCGGGGTTATGGCACTATCCCAGACAGGGCTAAAGCATTTCACGACATCTGTAGAAATAAACTGAGCATTTGTTACTGCATTACCAAACTTGCACGTTAATTCTGGTGATGGATAAAATGGTCCGCCATGGAGAATAACTTCACTTCCACCGGTTGTTGGGCCAGCCGCCATTGACGAGTTATAAAGCGCTATTTCGTCGTGGAAAATATACGATGCATTGCTAGTCACATTGTGAGCATCTTGGTCACTGATAGCCACATGGACAGTGCATTTCCCACGTCTTTCGATTGCTGGAGTGTTGCACTGCAAGATAGATTCGCTCACAAACGCTATCGAGGTCCTCCATTCCTGCGAGCCCATTGTGAAGACGCAGCTCAAGGTCTTCGAATAGCGAAAGTTTCGCCCAAAGAGAGTGAGTAGAAGGTTCGCGTTGACTACTCCGATCGCTGGGAACACGCGATCTACCACCGGAATCGGCATGTACGTAAACAGCACTGATTTATCAAATTTTGGTAATCCAGTTATTTTGACAGAGAACATGATTGCGCCATCGTGATCTGAGTGGGGCACCTTACAATCAATGCGATGTTGGCTGATAAAAAAGGCGTCAACCTCAACCTCACCAAAACAGCAAGTATAGTCCAAGTCTTCGAGTAGATCACTTACAGCAACTTGAACAACAGCTCCTCCCGTAACTAAACCATTTGAAGGCAGAATTGATAAAACAACTGGATCGCTCATGAACGTAAATTTCTTCATTGACGAAGAGAAATCGATGCCGTTAATGGAAATCTCCACAGGAACAATTAAAGCGGATCCATTTACGGGCGCTCTGATGGCGCACCTCACTTGAGAATCTGACACGAATTCTGCTGCCATCAGCATCGTTCCAACCTTGCACACCAAATCAGAGAAATTGAAGAAGTTGGACCCAAACACATCGACATGGATCGCCTGTGATATAAACCCAGACGATGGATAAATTCTCGAAATCACTGGACGTCTTGCTAGTTGCAACGGACCAATCGGTACATAATCAACTTTGTTTTGAGACACAAAGAGATCAATAGTTTGCAACACAGTATTTGAGTTCATCTCGAAGTACGGAATTCGACATGCCAAGCCGTTTTGAGTAATTCCATGAGGTTCAACAACCTTATTTGTCAGTCGACACAATATGTCCCTACCGCTCCATGTAGATGCCCCTTCAACGACCACTTCTGAACCAATGTGAACAATCCGATTTTCAGGGTGTAAGGATCGCAGCTGGAATGGAGGAATGACGACAAGATTGATAGTGTTACTGTTGAATTCTAGTAAACCAGTACGATACAGCGAAAGCAACAACAAATGATGATCGTTAGCAAGCTTTGGGGTTTCGCATTGTACATGAGTTCGGGATACAAACGTTGCTGGTACAGTTTGATTTCCGAGGTTGAAGTCACAAATAATTCCTTCCCAGAAGTTGAGCCCATAGATTTGGACGAGGGTTCCATTGAGAAAAATATTGGGCGGAGACACACTTAAAATTACTGGTAAGTTCCCGAGGCGATGATCAACTGTATACACTGTTGCTATCTTGGCATCTTCCAACTTCACATCATACTGTGCACTAAAAGGATTTGCATTGTTGACTGTTGTTGTCACTCCATTAAAAAACGTGTTTAATTCCGAAGCCGTTGCACTCCCTCGAATCGTAACAGCATTAAATGTTTCGTTGGCTTCAAGTAAGCTAGCTGTTGATACGGAAATCGCCATTTCACTGGGAGGAAACACAACTGACGGTGATGAAAGCGCACTTTTGACTGTGGTGGAGAATGTTGCAACGGAATTATATTCCATCTCATCTGGGTCTTCAATGCGCAGGATGTCAGCACTCAATGAAATTCGACTTTCAAGGGCCAAGTGAGGGCATAACTGTTTGGGTTGGCTATTAATCACAATGCGTGCAATATTCACGCTGTCGAAACCATCGCACGAGGCCGCGTATGAAAGTGAGGAAGTCGAAAGACTTACTGGTGCGAGGAAATAAATAGTGGACGTATTCACGATTGCAGGTATTGCCAAGGCTGCACCTCGGACGACACTATTTAAATAGCCACCGTTCGTAGTCTGGAGGGCTTCAAAAAGTTGTCCTGGACCGTTAAATTGAGTAATAGTGAACACTTGTGATTCACACTGACGATTTGGCACAACCCGTAGCTCTAGCAGTTGGTAAGTTCCAGAAACCTGTACTTGGTCAGGTGGTCTCAAACTGCTTGAACCAACAAATAACGTGCCACCTCGATGTCGTCGAGGGAATTGAAGAACTCGAATTTCACCGTCAAGATAACTATTTGTCGTGGCTGCGATGTTGGGCACTTGTAAACGCGACATGACAGCGTTGAAATCCCAAAATCCCAAAATATCCGTTTCCATCCCTGAAAGCTTCGTGGTCAATCTTCCAACATTCCATTTACTGGACCACAAAGAAACGTCATCAATATGCATACTCAAATACGTGGATAAAATGCTGCCCCATCGTGGACCGATATATATTTCTTGTACTGATTTCAACAGTGAAAGGTCGAGCGTTAGATTCACCTTGAGAATCAAAAGGTGTCAATATGTGAATCTCCGAGTACTCTTGCAAGAACGAGACTTTCATACCTGTACGCTGTTGTCAATGAACACGCGCAAAGTGTCGCCACTCCACTCGATCACAAGGTGCTCCCAGGCGCCAGAGGTTCCCAGCGCGGCCGTTGGGAAGAGCCATTCTTCAGCTTTCGAGTTGTCCGAGGATGACCGTACGACACGTAGATACGCAACTGCTCTGGAGTCATCGAAAGTGATGCACACTGACAAGTCGTCGGACAATGACATAACAAATTGGACGACACAGATTGCGTCGTTGACGTTCATAACGAGTGCTAGCCATAGCGAGAGACTGCCATTTGCGGCGATTATTGGTCCAGTGGGGATCGACAAGTAGGCCAATTGTCCGTTCGGTTCGGCGGCATAGAATGCGTTTCCCCAATGGCCTGCAATAACCGGCAATGGATCCATAGATGTTGCCATTAAATATGCCAGCTCTTCAGCGCTTAGAGTGGATTTGTAAATAAACACGTTCTTCAGCGCCCCTCGAAAGCCTGAAAAGGAACTCTCTGCCGACCCCAAGAGCGTCTGGTTGGTCGGTGCACTGCGTCCTGAGACTAATGCATCAGACGCGACGTCATACATACTTCCATCAACAAAAAGCTGTATGGTCTGTGGATATGTCAAGTCATCAAAGACTGCAGCGACAAATGTCCACACGGCGTTGCGCACATTGGCGTCAGTAGACTGGTTGGAGACCAGCCACCTGCCATTGGCGACGCACAGGGAACGACCAGGAAAGGCTGTGCCAGTCTGTGAGATGACGCATCTGTACAGAAAGACGTGAGTTAGCGTGGCCAATCTTTCAAGGTGCAGGCGCTGCGACCGCCTCCTACCAGCGGAAACGCAAGCTACATGCAGCAAAGTGATGCGCATACCCGGTCTGGGCCATTGCGCCATCGAGCTGCATCCACGCACCCAATGTCAGCTGCGGGAACACGTGGCTGCGGATGTCGAGATCAAGGTCGATGCCTGTCTGCTGCATCAGGATCCCGCCGTCATAGGACCAAGAGCTCGCCAAGCGACGCGCACTGCCGGCTCGTCGAGCTCCGCTGGGCGCCACGTCCTGCAAGTCGTCTGCCAATGGGTACAGCGCCACCAAGTCGTAGGGACGCAGCGCAGTGTACGGACTCCATGCGGCCGCAAGTAGAGGCAGCCACAGGACGCACAGCAGAAGAGCGATCTTGCCTGCCAATGGACGCGCCATGGCGGAAAGGCGCTAAGTATGGATTTTGCGCTTGTCAGAGTCACACGCTAAGTTCGCAAACCGGAAAGCGTACTTACGTGCTCGTCGGAATTTATTAGGTTCGCTTACGCAAACTCGACACTGGAACATAAACACGGCGGAGGGGTAAATAGGTCGACGGGTTTCCGACCCGTTTGCAGATCAGAATCTCTTGAACAAAACACCGGGTCTTATTTAAAACCCGTAATGTCAAAAACCCGGATCACCACGAGACCAGACCCGCGTCCGAGTTGCGTAGTTGAACTTGGCCACAATCAGTTCACTCGCAACGCGCACGAAAGCGCTCGAAGCCACTGTTCCAGACAAAGATGATGGCCACTCGCCTCCTGCTCCAGCGACTGCCCTCGCGTGCGGTACGTAGCGGCTGCGGGCCTCTGGGGCTCTGTCTCTGTCAGTCTGGTTGCCTGCGACATGAGGACCGGTGCTTAAATGGTTGGATTCCCTCTGTAGCTGCTCGAGGCGCGCTGTCTGAGCACGATCGTGACCCCCGCGGCGCGTAAACTGGCCTTCCAGAAGGAGCTGGATGACGCTCGCCAACAGGCGCTTGAAGGAGGTGGCGCTAAGCGCACGGCCAAGCAACACGAGAAGGGAAAGCTCACGGCGCGCGAGCGCATTGAGCTGCTACTGGATCAGGGCACGTTCCGTGAGTACGATATGCTCAAGTCGCACCGCTGTACGGACTTCGGGATGGACAAGCAGCAGTTCCCGGGTGATGGTGTCATCACGGGCCGCGGTCTCATCAACGGCCGACTGACCTTCGTGTTCAGCCAGGACTTCACGGTCTTTGGCGGCAGTCTCTCCGAGACGTACGCGGAAAAGATCGTCAAGATCATGAAGAAAGCCATGCAGCTGGGCGTGCCTGTGATCGGACTCAACGATTCGGGCGGTGCTCGTATCCAGGAAGGCGTCGCGTCGCTCGCTGGCTACGCCGACATCTTCCAGCTCAACGTGCTCGCGTCTGGTGTAGTGCCTCAGCTGACCATGGTCATGGGCCCGTGCGCTGGCGGTGCAGTGTACTCCCCCGCCATGACCGACTTTATCTTCATGTCGCGCGACTCGTCCTACATGTTCGTCACGGGGCCGGACGTTGTCAAGACCGTGACCAACGAAGAGGTGACGCAGGAGGAATTGGGAGGCGCCACGACGCACACCAAGACCTCCGGTGTTGCGCATTGCGCCTTCGACAACGACGTCGAAGCCATTCGCGAGATGCGTCGTTTCTTCGACTTCCTGCCGCTGAACAACAAAGGTTCGTAGCTTTTCTCAAGCCTTGGCAGCTCTGTGACTCATGCGCTTTTGGTTGACTGACAGAGAAGCCGCCTGTCCGCAAGTCGGACGATGACCGCAATCGCCCCGTGCCGACGCTCGAGAGCATTGTGCCTCCGGATCCGAACGTGCCTTACAACATGAAGGATATCATCCTCCAGCTTGTGGACTCGTACGATTTCTTCGAGCTCATGCCCGCATATGCCAAGAACATGCTCATTGGCTTTGGCCGCATGGAGGGCCGTGTCGTGGGTATCGTCGCCAACCAGCCTATGGAGCTTGCTGGCTGCCTGGATATCAACTCGTCCGTCAAGGCTGCGCGCTTTGTGCGCTTTTGCGATGCCTTCAACATCCCTATCGTGACTTTGGTCGATGTGCCTGGCTTTCTCCCTGGTGTTGACCAAGAGTACGGCGGCATTATCCGTCACGGAGCCAAGCTGCTGTACGCCTATGCTGAAGCCACTGTCCCCAAGATCACGATCATCACGCGCAAGGCGTACGGCGGTGCCTACGACGTGATGAGCTCCAAGCATTTGCGTGGAGACGTCAACTACGCGTACGTTGGTGCAGTTCTGCATTGTCTACAGCCTATTGCTTGCTAATGCCTCGATTTGTGTCCCCCAGGTGGCCGTCGGCTGAGATCGCTGTGATGGGCGCCAAGGGTGCTGTGGAGATCATCTTCCGTGGCCAGAACGTCGAGGAAAACACGGCGGACTACGAGCGCAAGTTTGCCAACCCCATGGTGCGTTGAACTCTGTCGTGTGTTGCCAATGCATCAATCTGATCTGG
The DNA here is from genome assembly GCA_023335875.1 of Elongisporangium prolatum. Taxonomy (NCBI): domain Eukaryota; phylum Oomycota; class Peronosporomycetes; order Pythiales; family Pythiaceae; genus Elongisporangium; species Elongisporangium prolatum. The sequence continues at coordinate 12,098 of JAADVW010000196.1, read as the reverse complement.
TTTTGTGACGCCAGGTTGCGGCGCAACGCGGCTTCGTGGACGACATTATCGAGCCAATGAGCACGCGAGCTCGCATCTGTGAGGACCTGGACGTGCTGGAGACCAAGGACTTGAAGAACCCGTGGAAGAAACATGGCAACATCCCCTTGTAAAGATCCAAGCTTTGCTGCTGAACCCACCCACCCACCCATTCGGCGTCACTGTGACCTTGCAAATTGAATAAAACACTCCCTTTTGCTGTTTTCATTGTGGGAGGGTTGAGGTTGTTCTTCCCCTCGCAAAGCGAATGTCAAGCCGCTTGATGTGTGGACGGATGGCACTCCCAAAGAAGATCCCAAGCCATCATGGCGGCCACGCTTTCGCTCTCGCGCACGACGCCCCAGACTGTCGGAGGTACGAGTCTACGTCCCCTCCATTCCCCCGCCTCCTCCGTTGGCTCATGCTCTTGCTTTATCCATTGCAGCGTTCCTCAAGTTCATCAACAAGAGCCCCTCGCCCTTCCACGCGGTGCACGAAACCATCCAGACGCTCTCGGCCGCTGGCTTCGCCCCTCTGCGTGAGGAGGAGAGCTGGAAGGACGCTATCCGCCCTGGTGGCAAGTACTACGTCACACGCAACCAGTCGGCCATCGTACGTCTGCCGCTCCATGGCTTGTTGTCTGGCAAACGCTGACTCTACGTCTCTCTCGTGCTCTAGATCGCGTTCGCTGTCGGCGGCAAGTATGAACAGGGCAATGGCTTCCACATCATCGGCGCACACACAGACAGTCCGTGTCTCAAGGTCAAGCCGGTGTCGAATCTTGAGTCGCAGGGCTGGCTGCAGGTAGGCGTCGAGTGCTACGGCGGCGGTCTCTTCCACACCTGGTTCGACCGCGATCTCGGCATCGCCGGCCGCGTGATCGTGCGTGAAAGCGATACGTGCTTCCGCTCCAAGTTGCTGCTGGTAAACAAGCCCATCATGCGCATCCCGACGTTGGCCATCCACCTGGACCGCGGCGTGCAGGAAGGCTTCACGTTTAACAAGGAGACCCACCTGCGTCCGGTGATCGCCACTGCTGCGCGCGCGCAGCTCGAAGCCACGATCGAGGGCGAAGGCAAACCCAAGGCTAAGCACCAGTCGGTACTGCTGCAGCTGATTGCCAAGGAGCTGAGCGTCGAAGTGGACCAGATCTGCGACTTTGAACTGTGCCTGTTCGACACGCAGGGCGCCAACGTGGGCGGCGTACTGGACGAGTTCATCTTCTCGCCGCGTCTGGACAACCTCTGCTGCTCGTGGCTGGCCACGCAGTCGCTCATTGAGTCGCTGTCGAACCTCGAGAACGACACGAACGTGCGTGTGGTCGCGCTCTTCGACAATGAGGAAGTGGGCTCGGACTCACTCATGGGCGCCGGCTCCAACTTTCTGCAGACGGTCTCGGAGCGCATTGCCCAGGGCACGCTGTGCGCCGCCGCGGCACGCAAGAGCTTCCTGGTTTCGGCCGACATGGCGCACGGCGTGCACCCGAACTACTCGGAGAAGCACGAAGTGAACCACCGTCCAGCACTGCACGCTGGCCCGGTCATTAAGTACAACGCGAACGAGCGCTATGCCACTACGGGCGAGTCCGCGTTCCTTCTTAAGGAGCTGGCGCGTCGCCATGGCGTGGCTGTGCAGGAGTTCGTCGTGCGCCAGGACACGGGATGCGGCTCGACTATCGGCCCAATCCTAGCCACCAGCACGGGCATTCGCACCATCGACGTGGGCGTGGCGCAGTTGAGCATGCACAGCATCCGCGAGATGTGCGGCACTGAGGACCTGGAGGTGACCAAGAAGTGGTTCACGGCCTTCTTCTCGGAATTTGCGGCTCTGGACGCGTGTCTGAAGAAGGACTAATAGGTCGCGCCATTGGCCTGCATGCGTGTGACGTGGAGTGCTGTTGCCCAGTGCATGGCTGTGGCCCATGCGACACACAGAAAGCAAGCGCGTCGGTAATGGGTCAGCATTGTAATGAGCTCTTGAAGATTGGTACTGCTTCGTCTTGCTCGGTTCAGTGACGCGCAACCTTGAAAGATCTTTGAGTTGACATGATTGGCTAAAATTCAGCATTGGGGGGGCGTGCCGAAATTCGGAACGTGGGGTTCTGAATGCTGCAACTTGACTTTGGAGACTGGATTTCAGTATGGCGAAATCCCAAAAGTCACCTGTGCGGAGCAAAAATTTCCAAAAACGTACAGATTGGACGACGAAACGGCCAATTCTTCAACTTGAGGATCCCTCTTTGGCCCCACACTTACAGTACACCGCTCTTTTTCCTGTGACAATCTCGGTCTTAGCCCGATTATACTATCTTTCACTATGTGGTTCTGTTTCCCCATCCATAGGTCAACCTAAAGCCGATTACTCCATTCAGCGTCTCTATTATCCAGGACGAGGATGGACCTATAGATTGTCTTCAGCCGGAACGCAAGGTGTTGTCTTTTATCGAAACAGTCCGGCGGTTACTCAGGTGAACAACGAAAACCTGCATAAAACGAACGCGCTTTAGACGCTTCAAGCACAAGCAAAGCCCAGAAAGAAATCCAACCGATACATCTTTAGAGATCTCTCGCTGCTGCAGGTTGGCTATCAGGAGCTGGAACGAATGGAGCACAGAGCGATGGATGGGTAAATCAGACCCAGCAGCAGCACGTGACGGCCGGTCACCTGCCTTGACGCAGTACCTACTGTAGGTCCATCATTCCCGTCTGTCGCTCGCTCGCGTTCGAGTCGGAGCACTATAATTGCTGGTCGGTTCTGCGCCACGGATATTATACACTGTATTTAACAGTTTGATGCGCAATACGAGTCGCTGATTGGTGGAGCCACGTCGCGAGCTGTCCGCTGGCATACTGAAATCAAGTAAAAGCGCGTGTGTTAGGGCTGTTGGCCTCTGCCTGAAGGCAGTGAGCGAGAGGGCAAAGGCGGGAGGAAGAGGTCGCCCGCCCTCCACCACTTGTGAAAAGTCCCTCGCCCTTCCTCTCTGTGTGGATTGGTCCAAGTCATCCCTCCCTCCATTCCTCCGACGCTTCAGTACCAGGACGAATGAAGGACGCGCTGATGCAGAGCTGCTTGAGCGCACGTGTGACGGACGCGCCAGCGCTGGGCGGCGTCAAGATGTACCAGGTCAAGATCGCGTGCAAGGGCAAGTCGTCGTCCATGTACAAGACCAAGGAGGACTTCAAGAACGTCATCAACATGTTTAAGCTCGTGGGTGCCATGAGCCGCAACAAGGACAATCAGTGCGAAGTCTGCGCCGCCTGCAGCGCCATGACACTTGTGCGCGTGTGCGACGAGCAGTCGCTGAACGACTTCCTCTGCGACGTTTTGGCCAAGCTGCGCAAGACAGCGCCGCAGGCCGTGGAGGAGTGCAGCCAGCACAAGGGCGTGATCCAAATCCTCATGGATTTCCTCAGCGTGCGCGACGGCAAGTACTTCTCGGACTTGGCGCAGGATGGCTCGCTCCACAACGACGCCGAGGACACGCCAGTGCAGGAGAACGACGTGGATCACCCAATTGCTCACTGCTCGCTCAACCGCACGCTGTCACAACAGTTCGCGGCGTTGGACTCGGTTTGCTAGATCCGCTCAGCGCCGGTCGTGACCCCTCGCCTACCTGCTTTAGTGGGGAGGCTCTGGGCTCCGCTGGCGCTGCGACCGTTAGGACCCAGAAGGATGAAGATGATGATTATTTTTTGCGTACAATAATAAATCCACACTACTACAGTACAATCCCCACTTAATGGCGCATGACGTGCCTCCATGCGCCTCTGCCATGGACTGTACGTAGAGACAGACGAACATATTGGATTCCTGCGACATGTGGCGTCTGGGCTTCTGATCCGCAGTAACAGGGTTGCAAATTACCACGGTTTTATGCGTTCTTATAATTGCCGCGCGTGGCCATCGTTTTTGGCCGCGTGGCTTTTTGACGCTTTACTCATTTTACTACAAAAGACACATTAATTTGAAAATGTACGCTACGGTAAAGGCCATTGGAAGGACAGACCACAGTACAGATAGCGACGGATCCACCCATGCATTGTTGAACCAATACAAAAGGAGAGTGGTACCTGATTTACAACCATTTCCACCCATAACGCCCACCCACTACAATCGAATTCTGATTAGCTAAAAAAAGTTGAATCAAACGAACACAGCTCAATGTTAAACACTTGCATATGGGGGAGCCTTTGCGAAGCTCTTTTTTAAAAGAGGTTTTTTTTTTTTGTATCCTCTGAAACCCTTCCCACGCAAAAATGGTTCTGTCTATAGTAAGCCGACGCTCTTCAGCTGCCGTAGCGCTTTTGTTATTGTCTCCTTCGAGCTACAGGCTTCGTAATTGAGCCTTAAGAGGCCCCATCATCCCAACATCGAGGGGCTGACACATGGAAGTCGAGTGTGGTGGTAATGGACACAGCCTTCCAAAAAGCTCCTCGTTCACAATAGCTTCTGATGCGTTTGAGATGTGACGGTCTAGGTTGTCCAGCAGGATGACGGAGGGACAATTCAGTTCGAACTTGAGCAGCTTTCGAAGGTAAACGTGCCAAACTTCCTCCGTCACCCACGCTTTTTCTTGCACGCTATACATGTGACCTAAATATCTTCATGTAAGAATAAAAATGAAAAACGATGGCATTAGCAAGCGTATCAGGAGGATAACTTGGAAGCTCGTCTAATTCAATAGGTCCACCAGGGCATCCCTTGACTACAAACAAAATGGGCAGCTTGGTTCCTAGTAAAATAAAATATTAGATCAGATTCTAACAAAGTAACGCGATCATTAATACTTACCATCCGCACGAGTTAATATCGCAGTCAGTCTAGCCGAATGTTTTTGCTGTGATTGAATTTGAGCTGAGCCACCCCTTAATGCCCAAATTTTCCGGGGTGGCATGTCGTAAAAACGCCAGTTTCGTCTACACTGTAGATATCAGAAGCATTGTAGTGGCCGTAACTTTGCCAGAAATCGGCGCTGAATTTATCCCGTGTCAAAAGCAACTTGTCTGTAGAAATCTATCCATTTAGTTCATGTCAGTAAAGTGCACATTACTTGTTGAGCCAATAAAATCACTTACAGTCGCTTTGCAAGGCGTTCGAACAGAAAATCCATGGCGTAGAGCAAAACGCTGAAGTAACTCGAAAAGGGCACACTATGCACTAGTTTCGGTCTTCTTTGTACTGAAGTAGCTCTGTAACCAATCAGGATGCTGGAGATGGATAATTTTGATCAGATTGATCGTGCTTAAAGGCTGTAAAAATAATTAGCTAAATTAACACTGTAAGAGCACAATACAAGCTTTACATACCAAACTTTCACGGCATATATCCTTCATGTACGTGAGTGACTAAGTTGTACGTAAATGGAATGAGTTCCACGCGCCCAGACCTTTGACTCTTTCTTCGCTCGGAGTAGTCGTAAGCCACAATTTTTGCTCGGTTTTTTTGCTAATCTCTAATATTCCTACGTGGAATATTGAGCATTTTTGCAGCTTTGCGACTGGACATAGTTTCAAGGGCACAAAGAACTTGGCGCTGAAACTTATAAAAGTAGCTATTTCGATGCATAAACACACTCACCGAATCAGTTGTCTCCTCAGCGTCCTCGTCGCTCGCTTGCTCTCCGCGAGAGTCGTCACTCCAAGCCTCTTCGTAGCCGATACGGGCCTCTGTATCAGCGTATTCCAAATAGCACGATGAGGAGCAAAAAGAAAGCGAGAGCGGGGCATTCGTGCTGCCCAGGGAGGATGCTTCATCGGAAACTGTGGCAAACGTAGCATGGTGCAGCCATCCCTTCTTATCCTGGAGCGCAAATAGCAAGTGGGAGCTAGCCACCAATTTGCCCTGTCTGATCGTGAGCTGGCTAGCTATCAACGATTGGCTAAAATATGCCCCATACAAACATAGCAGGGTGGCTTTTTTCTGTTGGGGTGGGCGTTATGGATGGAAAGGCCGTTATGATCAGTCGTTATCTGTATGGCAATGTTCATGGGAGTAGAACACAAGTTGAACGCAAATCAAATATATTTGGATCTAGCTAAACAATCAAATAATAGTGGTTGACGATGGAGAGCCGCCGAATAGTGTATCTAGGGTAATGGACCACGCGCATATTCCAGACAATTGCTCTTGTGGAAAATTGGTGTCGTTGCTCGCAGCAGCCTCCCACTAAATGCGCGTGCAGGGAGAAAGGCGTCGATTCCAAGACGGATATACTCCATGAGTAGAACAGTTGAGTTGCGCTCCATAAACGTATCCGGCAGCAGATTGCCCAAAAGTCGACGAAGATACTCATCCAGGAGTATCTTTTGCTCACTTGATTTGCCTTCTTCTTCGCTGTCGAAGACGGAGATCATACGCTTCGCCTTCTTCTTTGACTTCTTCTTAGACGCCGACTTAGCTTCGGAGCACTTAATTTTCAGAGCGCCGTGGGCTGAGGCACTTTTGCGCATTCTAGATGGCGGCGCAGGTTGCTCTTCCTGTTCGCAAGCTTTTCCGGGCCAACGGATAATCCTGAGCTTTCCCAGGCTTTCACACAGTAGATGCATGTCACCTTTTTCCGAGAGGCGGCTGGGGAGCTCCTGCCGTCTGTAAAATGCTTGCTCTCAGTGCATTTGGGTCGGCCCATCGATCGCTGCTACCCTGCCCCGCATGCGCACACTCTAATCGGCAACTTCAATCGTCACCCCTTCTTACGCTTGTAAAATCGTTTTTACGAACTTTTTACAAAAAGCCAATAAAGCCACGGAGGCGAATGCGGTATTCCGTGTAAAACCGCGTATTCCCCGGAAAACTGGCTTTTTCGTTTTGCCTATTCGCATCACTCAGCTGCGCTGCCGTCCACTCGTTGGGTGATTTCCCTGTCAAAAGTGATCATTAATCAAACAGCTCTGGTTATGAAGAGGGCTCCTGAGGTTGAAGCTGTTGCTGTTGCTGCTGCTGTAGGAGCTGCTCGCGGCGAATGGCCTTGAACACCTCCTCGTTCTCCAGCTCGTGCAGCGTGCCTCGTGTGTTGCGTCGTCCGTTGGGATTGATGCGCACTGAGTCCTGTGACAGCACGGCCTTGACACGCTGGAAGAACTCGTTGTGCGCTGGCCGCATGATCAGCTCTTGCACCTTCTGCTTGAGCGACACACACCAACTTGAAGTGCGCTGGTGTTCAAGTGCAGCGTCCACCAGTCCCTCGAGGGCCAGTTCGCGCTTCTTGTTGGACGGATGCGTGGAGAACCAGTCGAGATCGATCTCTTCATCTCCGTCTTCGTCCACGAGCAGTTCAGAGAACGCACGCCAGAAGCGCGGCGCCTCCGTTGGGTCGTAGCAGGCGCTGGCCATGAGCATGAGCCCTACGTGGTCTGCCTCAGTCTCCTGCTTGCGACTGAATGGGAGGTTCATGGCTGCCCCAACAACCGAATGCGCGTGGGTAAGACAGAGATTAAAAGGCCTCGAGACTATGCAACGCACCATACTCGAAGCCGTACTGCAGCAGCGGACTTTCCATGCCCAGCAAGACCTGCAGATACATCATCGGCAGATAACTCATGCGCTCTGCTCCATGTCGTGCCAGAGCGTGCGCGATCTCATGCGCCAGCACCACTGCCAGTGCGTCGTGCTTGCTCTTGCACGTGCCTTTCTCCACTGCCTGGTCGATCAGATGCAGTAGGCCCGAGTGCACGATGATCTTGCCACCAGGATAGCAGCAGGCGTTGGCTGAAGTCGGTTTGTCAATGAACCACACGCGCCACTCGTACTCGCGGGGAAAAAGGTGCTCGGCCACACTCACAAGACGACTGCAACACCGTGTCAGCATCGCGTTCTCAATCATAACAGCTCTGCAGCTGACTTACGCTGCGACGTCCACACACATGCGAAAACCAGGGCCCGATGTGATCACGGCCGAAGATGCCACTTCCTCCTTGGCTGCCGAGGTGCCCATTTCCTATCAGCCAGCCACACAAATCAGCATAGGAGATAAAGGGATGGCTAGTCACAGTACGTACACACTCCTCCTCCTGCGATAGCACCACCACCTGCGTGCGGCCTGTGATGGGGACCGTATGCAGGTTGGTCAGGAACTGGTACACAGCCGAAGAGACTGCGAGCAGAGCCCCCAAGCGCACGATCTACGCACAGCAAAGCGTCAGCAAATGAACTCCAGCGAGTCCTTGCTAGAGCCACAAACCTGCGTCTGCAGTCGCGATTGGCGCACATCTACAACACAGAGAGAGGCTGAGAACTAAAAATGCGTGTATCAAAGAGTCCCCAGCGAGCGTACGCGTCTGCAGGAATGTGGCGTGGGGGGAGAGCTGGACGTTCAGGTGGTGTCTGGGCGTCCGCGCCGCCGTGACTGTGACTGTGGGATGGAATACGGCCCAACTGCCCACAGGCGGCGGTTGTCTCGCGCCCTTGAGCCACTTGAGCATGGCGCTCTTGGATATCCTGAGAATCACGACCATGACAGAAGTACAGTGGCTGTCTTTAATACAAGAGCTTTAATTGAACCCAAACGTTTTTGTAGAAGAAACAAAGCGTAATAGCCAATGAATTGGTCGGGTGGCTCACAAGTGGGACGTTATGAACGCCAGGGATTTTTGTCTGACTTTCATGCACCCGAAAGTTGTTGAACAACCGCACGATTCATTCGGCTGAAACTCAACGAGTCGCCGAGAAGAAGTTGCCAGGAACAACACAACGTTTTGCTGGTGCCTGTCCCAAGCATTCCAGCAGTCAAGACGCCAGTTGGGTCGGGTTCTTTTTCCGGTTGTTGGCTTCGTTATCCGAGAGAGCGAACTCGCGTCACCCGCCTGCTGCGACTGGTGTGCTTGCTCTCTATGGCAAGATCTGTTACATGATGAAAGACTGTCACTTGGCAATTCTCCTGCTCCAAGCTCATTGGAAGTCCAGATAATCACGAAATGACAGAGCATGAGCCGAAACTGATAGTGCAATCCGCCAGTATCAGCCGAATTTCGCAGTCTAGCCTCCGTCCAAGCTTCCATGAGCTCAAGACGCCAGCCGAGCGCAAAGCCAATGAGCAAGGCTTGAGCCATCCAGCATCCGACTGCAGTCCACTGAACTCTGCGTCGTGGCTTTCGACCGTAAGTCTTCGCTGGATGTATCCGTTGCTGGTCAAAGGCGCAGCCGATCCTCTGCAAGAGCATGACATCTGGGATCTGCCTGTGGCAGACAAGGCTGGCACACTACAGACTCAGTTCGACCACTACTGGCGGCTTGAGATCCAGACAGCGAAAGCTCGATTGCTGCGAGCTTTGTGGAGAACAACTTGGCCAATCATGCGTGTCTCCGTCGTTTTACAGCTTCTTTGTGGTGGGCTCGGGATCGTCCAGCCACTGCTTATCAAGGCTCTCGTTCAATTTCTGGAAGACAAGCCGAACATGTTTGGAATCCAGTCTGGCTATGCATTAGCAGCGACGCTATCACTTATCGCGTTCGCTAGCTCCACATTCATAAACGCTGGCATATTTCTAGCCATTCGAGCTGGTTGCAATGCGCGCACGATCGGAATCAACAGCATTTACAAGAAAAGCTTGTGGCTGTCTTCAGTGGCCCGTCGAAACATGAGCTCTGGAGAAGTCTTGACTTTGGCCAGTGTCGACTGCGAACGAGTATTAGACGCATATCGCACAGGCATGTGGGCTGTTATCTCCCCACTGGTCATGGTGGCTGTCAATGTTGTCATTGGCACGCAGACAGAAGCGGTTGTTGGTCTAGCCGTATGCTGCACCATGATTTGTGTGACCCTTCTGGCAATCACGACGTCACGCGAAGTCGGATCTTGCCGTCGTGAAATCGCGAAAGCCAGCAGCGAACGGGTCAAGACCATGAATGAAACTCTTTAAGGCATCCGCGTTATCAAGTTGTACGGCTGGGAGAGCGCCAGCAAAGAGAAGATTCAAGCGATACGTCGGCAAGAAATTGATCTAATGAGGCGATACAATTTTTTGCGTCTTCTCAATTCAGTGCTCATGTTTGTCGCCCATATGATGTTGAATGCCGTCTGCTTTGCAACGTACACCTTGCGGGGCTACACGCTTGACGTCGCTACAGCGTTCGTAGTGCTGGCACTCACAAATTCATGCAAGTTGCCTTTTACTACATTTGCAAACGCAAGTGTGTACGTCTCTGAAGCTATCGCGTCAACCAACCGGATTTCAGCATATCTTTTGGCTGAAGAAGTTATGCAGCAAGATCATTCAGAGCACACGCTGCACATTCACCCCACGATTGAACTCCACAATGCAAATTTCCAGTGGACCCACGAAGCCACTGAGCCTACACTCTCGAAAGTCCGCCTCTCGATCACTCCAAAAAGCTTGACCATAATAGTCGGAACTGTGGGAAGTGGCAAATCCAGCCTCATTCATGAACGCCATTTTGGGAGAAATGCTGCAAACCAGAGGCACTAGCACTGTCAGCGGCCTCATCGCCTATGCCAGTCAGCGGCCTCATCGCCTATGCCAGCCAGCAGCCATGGATTCAGAACCAAACGCTTCGGGAGAATATCCTCTTTGGTCAGCCATACGAGCGAAAACACTACAGACGCGTTGTCGCCGCCTGCCAGTTGCTTCCTGATTTCGCTATGCTTGAAGATGGAGACGCCACAGAGATTGGAGAGCGCGGTATCAATCTCAGTGGCGGTCAGAAGGCTCGTATCTCAGTAGCCCGAGCCATGTATCGTGTGCACCATTGTGACTTTCTGCTGTTTGGTGATCCGCTTAGTGCCTTAGACGTGCACGTTGCCAATTCGGTTTTTGCTGATGGCTTGAATGGACTGGCCAAGGAGAAGACTCGACTGTTGGTGCTGAATTCGCACTACCACTTTCTTGGACACGCCGATCGTATTTTGGTCATGGACGGAGGGCAAATCGTGGGCGATGGCATACTCAATTCGTTGATTAAGGAGTTTCCGTTTCTTGGAGAAGGCACAACCAAACGTGACATTGTGATGGACGAAGAATCGACAAATGGCCGAGACAGCAATCATGAAATCACTCATCTATCGAGCAGAATGCTCCGATGCTCAAGTATCGCGCCGAACTCTAAGAAGCTTGTACACGCAGAAGACCGCTTGACCGGATCGGTCGGCATGAGCACCTACATAAAGTATTTTTCAAGCAGCGGCTGGAATGGATACTTCTTGATTGCGATCGTTGTGGCGATATTCGGAATCGGTCAATTCGTGTTCTTTGTTTCCGATTGGTTCGCGAGCGAATGGGGCAAAGGAGCGCTTGACTTGAGCCAGAAAAGCTGTATTATCATATACATCGGCCTCGCAATCGTTGCTGCATTGTTCATGCTGCTGCGTTGCCTATTTTTGATGACTTTGTGCATGAATTGCTCCGAAAACATGCACTTTCGGTACCTCCACAAGGTTCTTGCTGCGTCTGTGACCACGTTCTTCGACATCACTCCCATCGGCCGTATTCTCAATCGGTTCTCGCGGGATCTTGATCAACTCGACAACGTGCTGCCCTACGGGACCATGTGGATGCTGCTCCCTTTGTGCTGACGTTGTGCGTTCCACTGGGCTGGGTGTTCTTCAAGGTGTCGTCTCTGTACCAGCACAGCGCTCGCGAACCAAGCGGATCGATTCCATCACGCGAACTCCGATGCTAAATCTTGTCACGGAAACCTTGTCGGGGATTGAAAGCATCCGATCATACCACATGAGCGACCGCTTTTCCCAACAGGGCGAACAGCTTCTCAACCGGAACGCGAGCATCAACTTCACGTTCCATTCGGCCAACCGATGGTATACCACAGTGGTCGACTGGATCGTGGCCGTCATCATCTCAGCCGTGGCCGTTAGCGACAGTATTGGCGTGACGGCTGCTGGGCTTGCGCTCACGTACGTCAATCAGCTCACGGCGGCGTTGCAGCGCACGATGACACTGATCACGCAAACCGAGACCATCATGACGTGTTACGAGCGCATTGCCAGCTATGACTCGCTAGACGAAGAAGGCCACACTCGTGAGCCCACTAACGAGCTTACGTTGCTTCCAGAATGGCCACGCTCCGGCCAAGTGGTCTTTGACAATGTCTCCATGTGCTACCGTGACGAT
>JAADVW010000195.1:0-50671 GCA_023335875.1 Elongisporangium prolatum | reverse complement strand
AGAACGTGCGCGTTGATAATGCTGCTGAGTATGTTTCAAAGTCTTTTCAAGAGTATTGCGCATCAAGCGGAATCACCTTGGAGACTTCGGTTCCATATGCACGTAACACAAGTGCAGAGAATTTCGTAAAGCAGGTTTTTTCAAATGGTTGCAAGACCTCTGCTCTTACGATCGAGCCTACCGTCAGCTGCTCTCTGGCCAGATGCAAGTCGGGGACTGGTCGGATTACCTCTGGAGTCTGCGAAATAGACCTTCTCCATCTTGATGGAGTAAAAGGAACGTTTGCCATTGATAGCCAAATACTCGGAGCGTCGCAGCAAGAAAAAGTAGCCGATCAGAATGCTGCCCCACAACAATCGCTGATGAGGCTGACGCAGGTCAACTGTACGCCTTAGCACGCGTAAGAAGGCAGGCGTAATCGGCTGCTTTTTCTGGACTGGATCAGATAGCCTTTTGATACCCTGCAATAAAATCCGCAAGTCCGGTGATGTCCGGTGATCGCATGATTTCAGTGCCTGAGAATCTCTTGTGGTACCACATCACACTTGCAATCTTGAGTTGAATTGTTGAGTATTGATTGCCTCGGCTTGATCGATTCCAACCATAACGCCACAGATACACAGCGAAATAACTGAGCTTTCGAGAACTTGAACGGCTCGCCGGTCGGAGCCAGGGTGACCAGCCCATTTTTTTCAGAGAATTGCGTCCATTGGTGCCAATAGGCAGTATATTTGGAGGAGGTAGTGTTTTCCAAGGCGTGGCTACACAACATGATCCCCACACCGCGGAGAGATTTGTCGTAAGGCGGCTGCACTGGTACCTGCGACCAAGATGTACACAAGTCGGTCCACAGTGGTCACAGTGAATGGTCATCACCCCATGCGCAGGGCCCGGTATCGGCCATAGTATTGAGTTCTCCTGGGATGTATTCTGCTGAGCAGGCCAGATTGTATTGGAATTCTGCCAGCGACAGAAGACGATTGTACGTTTGCGCTAACGGGTAGCGCGTCCCTCGTGTGCACGCCCACGCGACTGCAATGGTGTTATCAATGTGAAAGCGAGCGTACGTAGGACACATCTTGGTTTTGCTTTGCCAATGATGGCCCCAGTGAACAACTGCCAGAACCGCGCTTTGGAGTTCACGGACGTTGATGGAATATTCGCTGGACACGTCATTAATAGTCTTCCGCTCTGAATCTGAATATTTATATCCTATGTACTCACGACGTGTTGGCTCAAGCGCACACAAACCCGTATCAGATGCATCCATAAATATATGAACTGATGCGCTTGAAACATTTGCAAACTGAGCAACCGGAATGCAGATGTTTCAAGCGCATTAAATCTCTCGTCATGGGCCAAAACCGCTCGGAACCAAATTAATTCATCCCGGGCCTCGGCTAAATGGGGCGTCGACCATATGGAGCGAGAGAGACTGTAAAGCATGAACCCGCTGATAAAAAGCCCGTGCTATGGGAAGCAAGTTGCGACGTGGCAAAGTGTACCCATGAGCTTATTTAAGTCGGATTTTGATACCGATACAGAAGACAGAATCGACTGGGCCCGACTCCGTGCTTCTGCAGCTTGTCTTCAGGAATAGAGACTGAACCTGAGATAGTGTCCCACATCAAAAATCCGAGTGCTTTTCCTTGTGAGCTCCATGAGGTAAACTACGCTGATTTACGGCGTCTAGACCCAGTACCGTAAGCATGGCCCGACGTAATGCGACGTCTTCATCGTGATAACGATGTCCAGTGTTCACTTCCACGCACGGATGGTCATCACACCATACGCTACCAGCAAAACAACCATTGTCGAGCGGGGATTCAACAGTTGGGCGACTGGACTCATGCAGGTAATTGATGATAGTGCCTGCGACGGAATAGAATGCAGGTGAGCCATACCAGCCGAAACCACACGACAGGTCGATGACCACGTAGTCACCTAGTATAAAGCAAAACATGTGAGCAGCCTCGGCATGGACTGGGACGTGCCTGAAGGCATCGGATACGTCACCGAGCATAAAAAGAATCGTAGCCGCTGGATGGCGATGGCGCAAAATATGGATGCGCCGTGCAATATTGCCAGGCAGGTTGTAAGAAATTGGCGGAAAATCGCCATGCTCTGTATAATCGATGACAGATTCCCCGTGAGGGAACGAGTAATCGTTAATGACGCGAATGTCGATTCCGTCGGGGTTTTGCTTGTCCACTACACCGATTGGGCTGATAAGGTTCTCTGGCCATTGGTTGAGAACCGATTGCTTAAGGATCAGATATCTTCCATCTAATTGCCCTTTTCGAACGTGCTTGACGACTTGGTCATAATGCTCACGGACAGACTTGTAATTTTCTGGTCGAGCGATCTGAATGTTGGGTTTGCGCGAATTTCATCAAGGCTGAACACCGTGCCGCACAATTTGGTTCCAGTCACGGGCAACAGCTTGGATGTCCAGTGCTTTTGTGGGCTTTTAGGTTGTGGGAGGAAGATCATTTGAGAACAGCGTCACCTGCAGCAATGAAGAGTTGTCGCGCTGTGAGTCGAGGCATGGCATTCATGGAAGTGCCATTACCGTACGTTGGACGTAGATATTGACGAGATATGACGACGCACGCGGAGAAGCACAGCGTAGGTGTACCGGTAGCGTTTGAAGCATTAAAGATAAGCGCATTCGGCGCTGTGATGGTACAATATGAAATAAGTAATTAGAATACACAAACTATTATAATGGTCGGTGACGGACACGATATAGAAATTGATATAAGTACATTTTAAATGAAACATGGAAGTACGTATGAATAGTATCATGTGAAGCACCGTTACGAGAATCATTAATAAATGATGGATCGGCAGGAGGTTGCAACTCATAGAGGTTTTTATTAGATCGCGGATCTGAGTCGGTTTGGCTTGATATATCTGGACAAATTTTGGAAAAGGCAACCTGGAGCATTGTGCAAGATTTGACAGCGCCCGGATGCTCGTCTCGTCAAGTTTGTCCGAACCCACCGACGGGTCTGTGCACATCTCAGCCCCGTGGGTTTGAGCAATGTCGAGTAATCCTTGTTCAATCCGCACCAGTTCTTCAGCTGCCAAACGCTTGCGCGCCAGGGTGTGTATGTGAAGCTGAAAATATAAAGCCACATCGAGTAGAAAAACTAAGCACGGGGAGATTAACTGGTACGCTGCCAATATAGTTGGGGAGCCTTTCTGTGCTTGGCTTCATAAATCTTGAAATTCTTCGGCTAAACCACGGTATCTTTCATCAATAAAAATTTTCGCTTCGGTAGGTAGTATTTGTGGGGGAAATGCGCTCGCTTCGGATCGAAGCAACCACCGCTTCCATTTCTAGAGCACCTAACCGTCGAAATATACTTCATACACGTGCGCTTTTCACCAAGCCGTGGAAGCGCTGTGAAAACCGCGGGTGGGATTGCTGGAGCACGTCGAGTTCTCTCTTGTCGACGTGCAGGATCTTGAATCGTGCGAGAACGTACTTGAGACGGCACTTCTACTTTAAGTGTACTTCTTAGATCTTGTAATTCTGCTAGGCGTTCATCTGAGCGTGGAAACTCTTGCTGGACAAGACGAGCACCGTCTACGTCACCGGATACGATGCGGCATCGGTGAGAGCTGAATTTATCAGTCACCTAGAAGGTCATATACTTCCATGCCGTCACATCGTCACCCGTGTACTGGTCGATAAACGAGATTGCGGCGTCAATGAGGTTGCGGATCCGACGATTATAGAAATGTTTTGCGAATACTCGTAACGATCTGAGTGCTCCTGCCATATCTGTACGACTGCAGGCGGCAGTGGCTGGACGTAGTGCGTTCTCTTCTGAAAAGTCGGTCTTCACTGACGACTCCAGAGCGTTCGTTCGATCTAGAGCAGAGGCAGATCGGCAATGCATTATAGGCAGACCACGATCACCAAACCCAAAATCATAGAGACCACGTAGCACCGGGGGACTTGCGAGAAACTGCGCATGGGATGATTGCTGGACACACTCAAGCAATTCTTGCGGAAACTTACCTTTAAAGGTTCTTGTTTACGATCGTGCGATGAACAGCACGCTGTGTTGAAGACGGGCGAAACGTGCCCCGGTTGGGTGGTAGTTCCGCATCAGAATCGCCTGCGCTGGAGGATGCGTCAGAGCTGTCTGAAGGTGAACCGCGGCGGCGCTTGCCCAGTGATGCGTTTTGACGCTGGATCTCTTCTATGTCGGACGCATTGTCGTCACTACTGTCGCTTTGACCTGTCGTTATTAGCGCCCTGTGGAGCGGATCCACTGTGAGACAAAACTGCTGAGCGGGACGGCTTGCCGGGTAGTGGGTCATGGCACAGGTCAATGAGAGGCTTGTTTTTGGGTTGTAACTCACAGCATTGGTAACATGCTGACGGCGAATCCACACCACGGAAAGATCATGAGGGCGTACCAACGAAACGAGTTCGTTGGGTTGAAATGCGACTGTTAACAGCGCCTCAGCGGCTGGTGGGATAGTACCTCGCCGCTTGGTGCGTACTGCGCAGATCGCATTTTGCTGGTTTAGCAATTCCATTGTGTTGACCACCATTGCACTTTGACCAGCGCTTGCTTGCAGCACGTAGTTGATGTTATCAACTTTTATAAGCCGGGGAGGATCGACAAGAATCACTGATGCTGACCCAGGAGCACGTCAAGCCGAGGACCTGCCGATGTCATGGCATATCCAAGCACAACGCCGTAGGTCCATTGACCTACCGACTGTCCGCTTGGCTGCACGAACGCGACAGGGTGAGCCACATAAGCTCCAGGCCACAAGTCTGACTCCGCTTGATCGACGAACCGTAGCTGAAGCACCATAAGAGGCCCTTCAAACTCCTGAGACTCAGGATCGTCAGGACCGACAACGTGAACCCTAGCTGTGTCTTGATCAACACGGTCAACTTCGACATAGCTGAACTCAGAGAGTGCGGCCGCATACAAAGGTCCTACAAATGCAAGCATGCCAGAGGAGACCGATGTTGGCGTCATGTCTTGAGCAGTCAGGTGGCACAGGCGACTAGTCGCAGGATGTGATGGTGGAAGAGTCGCTTGGAGTGTTTTTGTTGCGATTCGTCGCAAATTTCGAAGTGAGCGCTAAACTACAGAACTATCGCTATCCATTTCTGCTGCTTCTGAGCAGACAGGTGGTTTCAGTTTGCATCTCCCGCCTCTCGGAAACGCAAACATCCTTCCAGAATGTTTTTCATGCCATGAGTATGCAGGCTTACTGCGCCACTTTCTTGTGCATCCTCAACACGATCTCTTCGCCTATTACATCGAGACTGCTGTCGTGAACGTCACCGGTCTCTCTTAAGTGCGACCGAGTGTATCTTAGCGAATAAATGAGCTCACTTAAACCAGTATATTTTGGTTGAAGCAACGCAAGGGCCTCCCATACCATTTCGAAGTAGTATTAATAGCACCTGCAGAACTTAAGAGCTGCCGTCGCAATGACTCCAAAGACTACAATGGCAATGTGGAATAACACAACTTTTAAAAAACTACTATAAATACTGCAGTAGAGTATCTACTGAGATCATAGCGTGAAAACTGCAGAAATGGATGCTAATCATCCAGTATCCGCTTTCACAATATTGGACCTGATATGGCGTGTCGCTGGTCTTGCAAATGGTGCCACGTTTGCCGCTGATTGAGCAGGAATTCCACATCCAGGCCTCCCCATCTCCTCCATTTTATCCATTCCCGCGCCTTTGTTAGCAGTTTGGGCTCATATCCATTCCTGTCGCAATGCAGTCGTACTGTAGACAGAATATTTGACGCCCCCGAGCATCCACGTATGAGTGTATCTGCGTTAAACATTCAGCACCACGCATGCAGCTGGTTTCGTCAAGCGCCAAGTGATCTTTCACATGCGGCGCCAAGGCCTCCTCACTGCGAAAGCTCGCGTCCGACCGTCGGCACCAGTCGTTGGTCGTACCCGCTGGCCACAACTCAGGCGCAGGACTGTACCGTATCCAGATCTTCTTCCGCGAAGGAAACAGCCATTCACTGCTGACTGAGATGGCTGGCTACCTCTCCAAACGCATACTCTCGCGAATCCTAATGTTCTCCATTCGATTCCGCAGGTTCAACCTGCCCGCGTTTGGTCCAGTCATTGGCTAAAACAGATTTGAAAATGGCTTCATCTATCTAAATATCAACCAATCACGGGCTCGGAAACAGCAATTCACTTGGGGTTTGTATGTGCGCAGAAACCAGAGCTAAAGGTTTGCATACGTGATAGATAGGAAGAGTGGACGAAGCGCCACCCCATTCATTCTCCCTCTCTCCGTCGCTCATCCGGCCGGCCGCTCTCGCCTCACAGCGCGAGTCAAGCCGCAATCTCTATCAACCAAGACGGCCGCGCGTGTCTCGCGTCCCACGGTCAGTTGCCTGCGCCGCCACGCTATAAATTTTGGCGGGATGGAGCTTCTCAAGCTGCCAGAAGACGGCGATCGCACGACGCTTGGGCCGCAGCAGTCAATCGCCATCACGCCGTCGAGCGCAACAGTCTCCAGCAGATCCGGACTTGGTACACCCCCGATGCCGCCTGCCATGCACGCCGCAATGGTGTCCACACCTCCGCAATACAAGCCTCTGTCCGATATGGATCCGCCGTACCACCAGCGGCTGCGCAGCGATTCGTCGCTGGCAGCCACAGAGCCGCGACTGAGTATCTGCAGCACGTCCGGCACAGTCTACGAGAGCGTTGTGGTCATTGGCCACCTCTACGGCTCAGACAACGTGGTGTACTACCTCATCGAGGTGCGCTCGTGGGAAATGCCACTGGAAGGCTACGTCATCCGCCGGCGGTACAACGACTTCAAGCACTTCTACGAGGAGCTGGCGCGGGTCATGCCGCTCTCGCGTTCGCGTAGCTACTCTGCCATGGGCATCGACATGCTCGGGCTGCAGCAGTACTCCTCGCTGCTGTGTAATCCGCTGTTGGGTGGCCCACACACGCCCGCAGAGGCCTCGCCGTTGTGGTCGCCCAAGCGCAAGCAGGACGGCAACTGGGCTAGGGACGAAGACAATGACACAACCAACGGCGGATCGGACGGCGAGCCCGACCACGAGTACAACACCCCCGCAACCACAGGCCTCACGCCTCGCCGCTCGTCGTGGCACACGACTGCCACGCTGCCGTACGACTCGGTGCGCTTCACGGCTTCTGGCCGAGCGAGTCTGCCAGGTCTGCCCTCGGGCGGCGTCTCGTCCTTCTTCACCACGCGACGGATGCTCATTGAGTACCGGATCAAGCAGTTCAACTGCATCCTGGCAGCCGCCATGCGCGACACGTCGCCAGAGGTCGGCACTGTGCTCATGAACTTTATCCAGGAAAAGCCTGGCGGCCAATTAGCCACGTACGTCTCTCTATCAGAGTACGCAGCCATCGACATGCCCTGGAGCGTTGAACGCCACGCACGGCGTCGCGCCATGTCCATGGGCAAGAAAGGATTGCGCGACCAGATGGTTGGCTAGCTAGCACACAATACTAGTCGCCATCTATTTATCTGCTGTTTAACTCGTAAACAAGCGAACAATCTCACCAATTCACATTCCATTGACACATTACTATCTACTACCACAGATTCTGCAACACCAGAATGGCAAGCAGTGGCGCAAGCCCCAGGCCCAACACACTGGAGCCTGCGCTGGAGGAATCCGTTGCAGTGGATTCCCCACTGGAACTGGCTGCTGCAGTGGCGTTAAAGGCGTTCTGCAGCACATTCTGCGCTGCCTGGTGGCCAATGTACATGACGAAGCCGTAGGGATTCACTGTGCCCTGCTTCATGAGGCTGGCATCGCTCACGTACACATTGGATGTGCCGATCACTTTGAACGTCTCGTCAGTGCAGCGATTGGCGTCTGTGGCATCGGACGACGTGTAGCAGCTGCCTCCAAAATGGTGCGTGACCGAGGCACTCTCACTCGAGACCCATTGCGCCACAGTCTGCGACTTGCTCGTGGTCAGGAAGGTCGAGTTGCTTTGTGTCTCCAGCAGATCAATCATCTTCTGCGCGTACGTCTGCATGGCCAGCAGGTCATTGGCAGTGGCAAGATACAGCGATCCGTTCGAATTCGCACTCCACGTGCCGTCCGACAGCACCGAGACGTAGTCTCTCGACTCCTGGTTGTGGATAGTCAGCGTCAGCGCGTACGCATTGTCCGTCGTGTAATAGTCGCCGAAGCCATGCGGCAGCACTGTTGTCTGGAAGTCGTATGCTCGGCCGTTGACCTCGAAGCTCTCGTACGCGATGAGCACTGGACCAGAAGTGGCCCAGGGTCCGGACTGGTCCTTGGCGTACTGCGTGATGGCGGCAGTCGGGCGCTGCTTGTTCAGGAACGGTGTCATGTTCTCGTGTGCCAGCGACGCGTACACCACCCCGTTGTCGAACAGGTGCTTGCCCACGTTCTCGTTCGCAACCCAATCGGAGGACGACGAGCTCACGCCATTGAAGCCGCCCAGCGCTGTCAAGGCCTGCAGCTGGTCTGCTGGTCCGACGCCACTCTGCATAAGCAGCTGTGGCGTACTGAGCGCTCCGGCCGCCATGATCACCACGCCTTGGCTCGAGAGCGAGGCTGTAGTCGTCTGCGACTGCGCGTCCTCGTAGACCACGCCCGTGGCCTTGCCCTTGGTCTGCTGGACATACAGCGCCTTGCTCAGGACACGCAGCGTGAAGTTGGAGCGCTCTTTGAGCACCGAGTAGAACGTCTTGGCCGGCGAGTCGCGCGTGCCGCCGCTGATGGCGTAGGGCGGATGGCCGAACGTGCCGTTCTTGCTGTTCTTGGCCTCCAGGTCGTTCAGCACCTGACTCGAGTAGCCGCTGGCGCTGAGCGCATCGCCCACGATCTCGTAGGCCTCCTGCAGATACATTTGGCCGTCGCTCGAGGGCGTTTCGGTGTAATTGAAGAGCTTCTCGATGGCATCGAAGCCCGATTGCACAGCATCCGCCGAGAACGGCCAGCTCACCTGCTCCACATACGAGTCCGGCGTGCGGAAGTACATGGCTGCGTTGATGGACGAGCAGCCGCCCAGCAGCTTGCCCAGCCACATGGACGCGGGCTTGGCGAACCAGTCGACGCGGTAGACGTCATTGGCGTCGTTGTAGATGGTGTTGTCGAACTCGCCCGGGATGTCGAACTTGGTCAGGCCGGACGCCTGCGCGTAGGAGGCCGGCAGGTCGCTGCCGCCGCTGGCCTGCAGAGACACGTTCCCGGCCTCCAGCATGAGCACCGCAAGCGCGCTCTGCCGCGTGAGCAGCTCTGCGGCCACGAGTCCACCGGGTCCGCTACCGATTATGATCACGTCGTAGACCTCTTGAGCGATGGCGCCATAGACACAGAGCTGCGTCCAGAGACCGATGAGCACTAGAGTCCGCATTTTCCCCAATGCCATAGAGTGGGCTTCTGCGTGGGAATTCAAGGGAATTGGACGCACCAGAACATGGAGCAAGTAGAACCCACAACGTTGCACCAAACCAAGGTTTTTCATGAGTGATGAAAAACCTATTCTGGATATGGGTGGAACCAATTGGGGAAGACAATCGAGGAATAAAGGGTCTTTGGGAGGTTCAACATGAAGATCCATTGGTTAACAACCCAGAGGCATTTGTGTATCCATGCAATCAGTTCCAATACAGTACGTACTCACTTGAGAGTCATCATTGTGCTGCTGTCTCAGCTGAAATAGTTCCAAGCAGTGACCAGGCAGTGACGCTCGACGAGGTTCATACGTGTGATTTCGCATCTACCCAAACGCCTGGAGAACCAAATACCTGCTTCAGGAAATGACTGAACCTATGTTTCATACTGTACACAAACAGCAAAATTGGGATCAGTGTTCAGCATGCTGTTACGGTGAATCTTGTTCATTTTAAACGGTTGAGCTGCGGTACAAGGAATGGAATATTTTCGAGCATTAAAGTGTCGCATGTCAGACCAACGTCTCTCTGCTGGATAGTACAGACGCAGATAACAATGACGTCGTGTGGGTGGGCAGAGCAGCTCAGAGAAACCAAAGCTGCTCAGCTGAGAGAACAAGGATTTGCCTTCTTGAAGACGGTCCAAGATCGGGTTTCGGTACAGTGAGTGTCTCAATAGAGCGCTTTCTCTTTGTGCGTTATTGTGTGGGTACACTCTGAAAATCCTCGCAACTTGATTCCAAAATCCACTTGCGAGTTTCTTCCATTGGCACTGGAGAACATTTGGACCAGCACAAAGCAACGCGCCATCGTGATCACAGCGTTTTGAATCTGTTTGTGAAGTACAGTAAAAGCATGAGCATTTGCAACACACACACAACCACAACAACAAGACCACGAGGAAGAGTTTCTGAGTTCAGCCTTCGCGTAACCATCGTGAGCATCTCGGCGGTACCACCAAGACTGGTACACATCTTGTCGAACCCACCAAATGCCAAAATTTACCATTTGGCCTTGTGGGTACAAAAGGCGAAGTCTCTCTTTCAGTTTGCCCGCTGGATGGGGAATGAATGGGTGCAAATCACTCGCGTGCAAGGCGGCTGCTTGGATTCAAGGTCCCATTCTACATTCTGGGTGGTCTTTTATTTTCTCAGCTCCCTCGGTCCCAGAGCCATGCAACCATACAATCTTCAAGCCACAATCTCTTCAAACCATAAACACAACTCTGCACCCACGGATACTGTAAGCAGACCAGTTCATGCGATCGATCGGATTCTCTTGTTCGGGACCGTTTCGCTTCTTCATTTCCAGCCTTCTCGCTCTTCATGACCAGCTGACTGACTGACTGACTGACTGACTGACAGCGCGTGTGCTATTCATTGTCCATGGAGTTATTTAGGATATGGGAAGACGCAGGAACGCGGCAGCAAGCTTCCTAGCAGAACCGAGAGCGTTCTGTTGCCTCAGCAATCGACTTTGGCCCGGTTTTTCTGAGGTGCAGCTTCTCAGAAGAAGGATCTCTCGAAAGAGCGCACCATACTCGGATCAAGTGCTGGCTGTACACTCAAAAGGGTTGCCCAGAAAAACAGACAGGCGCTGCCTCTGTACGTAACGGGCAACGTACAGACGAGGCGGATGTCCCCCTCCCCTCGCCCTATACCTACTAATCCTAACTAAATCCAGTATATGAATGAAATGAAAGCAGATAGAGTACTGAATCAAGCGCAAATGTACCCACCACCAGGCGGCTCAACCACATGATCTCAAAAAGCCAGGAGGGACGCCGGAGTGAAGGTCCCATCCCCTCCTCCATGGTTACGCCTCTCCCTTCCTCCTCCTCTCCTCCGTCCTCGTGGCCTCGCCTTGTTACTCATTTCTGCCTTTATCACCATGGCGAACGGACTCTTCGGCCGCGTGTTGCGGTCGCTCCGCCCCAAGCGTCGTGATGCCAAGGCGCTACTCACGGATGAGGCCACTGGAGTGGCGCTCGTGCCTTCTGCAGCCGTGCGGCCTCTACCGATGACGAGCGCCACCACGCTTCCGAGCTCTCTTGTGCGTCATACGCGCGCACTGGTGGACTTGGCGCGCAAGGACAGGCTGTCGCGCGTGTCGGAGGAGCAAAACAACAGCAACAGACCGAGCGCCCGTCCTACTCTGTCGCTCAGCGGCTGCGGCGTGCCGTCTGTACAGACCCTGGACAAACTGGCCGCGATGCTAGCCGCGTCCTCCACGACAACCTCCGGCCAGAGCTCGCCCAAGAGCTCCTCGTCCTCCTCCTCTTCAGTCAAGACCATGCCCGTAAAGGCGGCAGTGGAACAGATCCTGGCGCTTTGGGACGCAGTAATCTACTTCTTGGACGCAGGAGCCTACGGAACACTCAGCAACGCGAACGGTCCGCTGTCCAACACGAGCATCAGCTCCCACGACAGCATGAGCAAGCGCTTATCCAGCATGAACGGGTTCAAGTTGTCCATGGACTCGGGTACTGTAGGCTTTGAAGCAGCGGCCAAGCGGCTTTTGAGCGCCATCATGGAGAGACCGGAACTCGACTGGCTGCTTGTGGCGCTGGCCAACAGCGGAGGCTGTCGCTCGCATCGCTCTAGCAGCCGTCGCATGTCACGTCGCGCGAGCAGCGTGGAGCACTCGAAGCGCCGTCGCTCCGAGTCTGCTGGCCGGAAGCAGCACCGTCGACTGTTCCACCGCAAGGACAAGTACAGCGACGACAAGAACGAGCAGCCGATCTGCTCGCTGGCTCGTCGCTACTTGGAACTGCACCACTCGACCATGCAGCTGCTGATCCAGGAGCGTCAGGAGTACACCGGCCCGCCGTCGACTGATGGGCGTCCTTCGGCTCCTACTTCTGTGACGTCCAAGAGCTCTGATACCACTGACGCGCTGCTGCTTACAGCGCTTGTCACGAGCTTCCACCGCGTCCCGTGTCTTCGCGAGAGCATGCTGAACAAGCTGCAGAACGTGCTTCCGCCTCCACCAGCTCACCAGACGCAGACACAGACGTCGGCCACTCGTCTACAACGTAAGTCGCGCTCTGTGTCCAGACTCTCCATGGGCGATCGCACGCGCACATTGTCGCAGAACATGGAAGACGTGCAGGTCTCAGTCTTCCGCTGGCTCGAGACACTGCATCCCAAGTGCTATTCTTGCATCGCTCCTCTGGACTGTCTGGACGGCTGGATGCCTGAAGAGCGGTTCCTGGATGAGATCCTGGAGCTGAAGGACATGGACACGGTCCTGATCGTGCAGATTATGAAGCAGCTACTGCGCAACTCAACTGGCGGCCGCATCGAGTGGAGAAACGTCCCTGGAGCTCAAGTGCTCAAGAACTCCATCCTGGCTATCACCCGCAGCCAGTTCGAAGCGCAGATTAAGCGCGCTGAAGACGCCATGCTGCGAGAACACGAGGACGTAAACGAAGAGGCTCCCAAGAAGCCCTCGTCCAAGCAGAGGAATGCCCAGCGCAATTCCGATCTCCAAGCCGCAATGCAGGAATCAGCCACTCCTGGAGCGCAATTCACGGCCCACGTGATGGCCATGCTGGCCACGAACCCAGAGTTCGTGCAGGAGTATATGATGGCGATCTTCGAAAACACCAACGCCTACCTGCCGCACCATGTCTCAGAGTGTCTCAAGATGTTTGAGACGCTGCTTGTGGCCTGCCCAATGTACTTTGGCAACGAACGTGCGAGTCTCGCTCCGGGGGGTTCCGCTGTGGCTGATATCGGCGTCCTAAGGCACGTGTTCACGTGTCTGATCGAGTCGGAACACTTTGAGATCATCAAGAGCGCGCTGCTTTTCCTGCTCAAGCACTTCAATCGGTTCTCGATCTCGCTGCAGCAAGAGCTCATCACGCTGTTCGCAGCTCAATTCCAGCGGTTGTTCCTGCACTGGAACAGGGACGTCCGCTTCTGCTACTTCCACGTGCTGCTGTACCTGACGTACCCAGGCAACCGCATCGTGCTGTGCGCCAAGTCAGACGAGTCGCTACTGGGCAGCGCTGAGGCGTCGCAACTGTTTGAGATCCCCGGCCTCGTGCGCTCCAAAGAATCCAACTGGGAGCGATTCGACGACCCGCTGTGCCAGGCCATCGCTGTCTACACGCGCATCACCAAGGCTCGCAAGCGCAAGAAAGGAGGCTCGCCGCCTTCTGCTCCGGTGGCTGTGCCCACCATCCTCACGTGGGCGGACAAGCAGTCCGTCTCGTACATTGAGCGCTCGGTGAAGGAATACCAGGCGCTCGTGCAGACCTACTTTTACTACGCCAAGCAGATCTCGCTGCACGAAGCTGTCCCCACGCCCGTGTTCCAGCTCAAGAGCTCCTAGAGACAAGAACACAGTCAAGAGAGAGAGAGACCGATCGATGTCTGCACAATAATTTATTTACGTGATGCTGTATGAACGACATTTGAACTGGAACTGTATCCATTAGTGATGGCTGCACATGAATATGCGCTATGTTCGGAGAAGGCTTGTAATAAGAGCACGAAGCGCGTAATACAAGTATCCACTTGATTAGTGACCCGTCACACCAATTACTGCGCTGTGTGTTGACACATCTATGCACATCAAATCGCTTTAATTGGGTTCCATGATTTGTGGCTAACAATTGCATTGGTTTAAAAATCTAGTTTTTGATTCTGGGTTTTATAACCGAAAACAGAAAAGTCTAATCTGCGCATCTTGTTTATACTGAAGGTCTCCAGTTCAGCTAAATGACTCTAGCAAACTATCGAAAACGACCCGGTGGGTTCGCTGCCTGCACACCACAAGTCTCCCACCTAAAGGCATCCATCGGCGACAAATCTCCCACCTAAGGGCATCTTTCAGCGCATGAAAGAACCTTACAACAGATCAACTTCACCCACACTTCTTAATGTTCACCCATTGCAAAAACCCAGTTCAGCAGCTGACACCCACCGGATATTTCAGAAAAGCACAAAATTTGCTCCTATTCAACCTACTCACAGGTGGTCGGTCTGCTTTCCCACAAGCAGCCGGTGCACGAGAACCCGCTCGCTCACTCCCCAAGTCTCAAGGCACTCACTCGGCCATGCGGTTCCTCCCGTTCGTCTTCATCGCTGCGCTGTCGGTCGCTGCGGCCCCAGCGGCCAACGCGGCGTCCGTGTGCTCCGCCACCAAGTGCTACGTCAACGGCCTGAGCACTACGTGCGACCGCACGTCCTCTGAAGTCACGTGTCCGCCGTGTCTGGCCAAGATGAGCACGTCCTGGTTCTCGGCCACCAAGTACGCGTGCTACAAAAAGACCAGTGGCAAGTGCCCCGACGAGACCACGCTCTGCACGGGCTCGAGCTCTTCGTCCAGCGACTCTGGCTCAAGCGAGAGCGAATCGGGCTCGAGCGACAGCGGCTCGTCCTCCGCCTCGGACTCAAAGTCGGACTCGGGTTCAAGCAGTAAGAGCAACAAGAAGTCCAAGGCTTCCTCCAAGGACTCGTCCTCGTCCTCGTCCTCCAGCAGCAGCAAGAGCAGCAGCAGCAAGAAGAAGAACAGCACCACGTCGTCTTCGTCGTCGTCGATCTCCTCTTCGTCTTCTTCGTCTGCGGTTCTCACGCCCGTGGCCTCCTCGACTTCCTCCTCCTCCTCCTCCTCCTCCTCTTCCTCCACACCGACGCCCACTACGACTGCCTCCTCCGCCACGGCCACCAGCAGCTCTCAGGCAAGCGCAGCGGACACGACCTCGTCCTCCGGCAGCTCCACAGGTCTTATCATCGGCCTTGCGGTTGCCGGCGTTGTCGTCATCGCCGCGATTGCGGGCATCATTGTCTGGCGTCGCAACCGCGATGACGAGGACTCGGACGACGAGCCCGTGCGCTATAACAAGCCTACGCAAGCGTACAACCAGCCGTCGGCCAATTCGTACGCTGCCGCTAGCACCGCCACAGCCCCAGCCGCAGTCACGTCCCCCGCGTCCAAGTACAGCCGCTCTACGTCCTCCACCATGGCGTACGGGGCCGCCGCTGGAGCCGCCGCGGCCGGATCCGGCGCTGTGGCCAACAACTCGCAGCAGTCTGCGGCCGCAAGAGCTGGCGTGGATTACCCGTCGAACGCGCCGCCGACGACGCAGCACTCGAACATGGACGTGTCCATCGACTCGCCCAGCAGCGTGGCGTCCAGCGCCGACTCGCGAGACGTGTGGGGCAACCCCAAGGACGCCGGCCAGTACCGACCGCAGCGCACAGACAGCAACGCGTCCGTCGAATTCTAGCAAAGTATGTATGTATTAAACAAGCTCTATTCCTCCAGCGCGTACAGTGTGAACGCCAGTTGCGAGCCAAAGCCCGCAGCGAACCGTAGTGCGTACTTGTGCTTGAGCTCTCCGCCTGGGGCCAGCCGCAGCAGACTCGGCAGGTTCGGGTCTGGTGTGGCAAAGTTGGCCACGCACGGCACGCGGTCCTGGCGCAGCGCCTCGACGGCGATCACGTCCTCAAAGGAAACGGCCATAGCGTGTCCCGTGAAGCCCTTGGTGTTGGCCACCACCAGATGCTGCAGCAGCTCGTCTCCGAATGCGGCCTTAAGCGCCGTGACCTCCGTGAAGGC
The DNA here is from genome assembly GCA_023335875.1 of Elongisporangium prolatum. Taxonomy (NCBI): domain Eukaryota; phylum Oomycota; class Peronosporomycetes; order Pythiales; family Pythiaceae; genus Elongisporangium; species Elongisporangium prolatum. The sequence goes on along the minus strand of JAADVW010000195.1, from coordinate 34,650 downwards.
GCACGAGGCCGTGGGCGAAGCGTTCGTGAACGTCTCGTGGCTGTAGTACACGCCGTGCTTGGCGATTTCCTGGCGCGTGATGCCAAAGTCCCGCTCCACGTTTATCAGCAGCCGCACGAGCTCCTGCGAGACGTGGCGAGGGTCCAGTGACGCGCCGTGGTACGCCGAGTTGGTGAACTGCGAGGCCAGCAGCCGCACGTGCTTCTTCTGCGGTGACGCAATGGCCCAGTGGGCGCGCTCCGCGTGGGCCTTGGGCGACTCGAGCACCATGCCCACAGCGCCACCGCCCACGATCATGCCGTTGCGCTTGACGTCGAAGGGCAGAGCGGCCTCTGCCATTGTGGGCGCGATCGAGGACGCGCCGAGCACGCGGAAGCCGCTGCCGATCCAGGGCATGAGCGTCGCGTTGCTGGCCACGTCGCTGGCGATCACGATCACGCGCTCACACCGGCCGAGTGTGATCCAGTCCTGCGCCATGCCGATGGCCTGAGTCGTGCCCGAGCAAGCCGAGTTCACCTGCGTGTTGGGGCCGCGCGCGCCCGTGATCTGCGCCAGCTGCGCATGGGCCAGCACCAGCAGCCGGAAGAGCACCTTGCGGTCCAGCTCGAACGCCTCCGGGCCCTGCTCGTAGAAGCGCGTGACCTCCTTCACAGCCGCGTTCATGGTCGGGAACGACGTCGCGTAGATCACGCCCGTCGAGTCGCGCATGGCTTCGGGCAGCTGCCACTTGTCCTCGCGGCCACGCGTCAGCCCGGCGTTCTTGAGTGCGTCCAGGCCGGCCGCCACAGCCAACTGGGTGGGCTCGTCCATGGACGCTGCAATGCGGCCCGAGACGCCGTAGTCGGCCTCCAGGTCCACCGGCTTGATGGTCGCAGCTACTTGGATGCCCTGCGCATGCGAGTCGATGCGCGCCTGCACGGCCTTACCCTCGCTATCCTTGCGCGAGACCACGATGTTGCGCGCCAGCATGGCGTCCTTGACGCTCGTGCTCAGCTGCTCGATGCAGTTCTCTCCGTCCAGCAGCCGATCCAGCGTCTTCTGGCCTTCGAACGGCGTGTGGCTGCTGCCTGGACGGCCGGCGCTGACTCCAACCACGTAAGCCGCCTTTGTCTTGTCCATCGAGGCCTTGAGCTTGGCATTCACGACCTCCTTGACCTCGCAGACCACGCCATTGGCAGCGTGGCCATTGGCTTGGACGTCTTCCAGCGGCTTGCGCTCGTACGTGCGACGGAACTTGTCGTCGATGGACACCAAGTAGAACGTGCCCGGAGCCAGCAATGCGGTCGACTGCGTCGGCTCGACGCTGTGCAGGCCGTGGAAGCGCTCGCGTAGATCCATGTGCACGGCGTACTCCATGGGGCTGCACTGCTTGCGCGCCGACAGACGCTTGGTCAGATCTAGCGTGTCAGCCATGCGCTGCAGCGTGAACTCTCCCGTGGGCTTGCGCGCACGGATGCCGAACATAGTGGCCATGCTGCCCGAGCCGTACGAGAACATCATCGTGTCCGTGTCTTCGAGCGTGGCACCGCGCGCATGCACGAGCGCGGCCAGGTTCATGTACACTGCGGCCGTGTACGTGTTGCCCACGAGCTTGGAGACCGTGCACGAGGGCGCCGTCATCTGCGCATAGAGCTCGCTGGCCAACCCACGTGTGGCCAGATCCAGCTCGCGGTCGCTCAGTGTCTCCTCCAGAGACTTGTCTGTCCACTGCTGCAGCGACGGGAACATGTCTGCCGATTGACGCGCGTCCAGGAAGAAGAGCTGGTGGCCACAGGCAATCAGTCAGTCAGTCAGTTAGAAACCGCAAAGGCAAAGGCACTCACTCGGGCAAAAGACTTTTGCACAGACTTGTTGTAGGGCGAGTGGAACACGGCGTAGTCGAACGACTCGAGCGTCACGGGCTTCTGGTCGGCGGTCTGGCGCTTGAGGCAGAAGCGCGTGTAGCAGTCGTCCAGCGACCGCAAGTAGCACAGCGCCGAGTAGTGGCCGTCCACGACCGGGTACTCGTTGGATGGGTCCGGCTTGTAAAAGTCCCAGATGTGGGCAGCCGACGTCGTGCGTGTCTTGCTGTCGATCGCCAGCGGCGCGTCTGGGCCGATGAGCATGGCCACGGCGCCGCAGCCGCCCGTGGGGCGCGCATTGCCCTTGGCGTATGCAGCGACGTCGGCAGCCACCACGAGCGCATAGCGGCCGTCCCAGGCAGAGCTCTCGACCCAGGAAAGCGCGTTCAGCAACGCGGCCGTGCCGCCGTAGCACGCGTTGACGTTGGTCACGCCCTCGAGGTTCGGATTGCCCTCGAAAAGCGTCGTGAGCACGGTCTTAGTGGACTTGCTCTTATCCACGAGCGTCTCAGTGCCGACCTCGAGCCGGCCGACGTCCATGGGCGACACGTTGTATTTGCGCAGCAGCTGCGCTGTGACCGTGAGCGCTACCGAGTTGACGTCCTCGCGGTCGCCTGTGAACGCCATGGCGTCCTGGCCCAGGCCCTTGACGTACTTGCCGCTGGAGACGCCGTCGAAGGCCTCGAGCTCCGTCTGCGCCACGAACGTGCTGGGGAAGTACGCCTCCATGGCCAGGATGCCCACGTGGGAAGGGCGGCAGTCGCTCATGTCGCCTTGATGCCGCAGATTCGGTTGTGACGCATTGGATCCGATTGACTGGCGACTTCCAAGTCGACTCGAATTCTTCGTTAAAGTCCTTCTGTAGCCGACTAGCAAGAGTGGTTAGTCGAACAGGGACAGTTCATCGTGCTGTTGTCCTGAAGTCCCACTGTTGATAAAGCTCAGATGGCGAACGCGAACAGCAGGTTCGAGGCGAGGAATGACTCGCGCGCTATTCGTCCCTGAAACCTCAGGATTGCTTCTCATGCGTTACTGTGGCCGTCGTATTGATTGGAAGTCTAAGTAAGTTAGCGACTTGAAGTCAATGGCTATTTGACTTGACCAAACCGGAGTTAGCACTGCAATTGGTTTGGATCTAAAGACCGCTTTGATGGATGAACATTGAGCTATTTGGACCTTGAGGATGCTACTCAGACAGTGGGTTTTATAGACGCACTCGAGTACAGTAAGACAGCTACGACAAGTGCGACACTACAACTGTCTCCAACATTGCGAGGCGAACGCTTGGAGACATTTCATGTCCTGCTTCACGCTTGTGGGAACATGATGAACGGAATGACGTAGTGTGTATTCCACTGCATCATTTCGCTGTGGAACTGCAGGCGATGGATGGATACGCTGGCGGTGGAGAAGGTTCAGTGTGTCCATGATGAGTCCTTCCAGCAGGAGATCGAGAGTAGAGTTGTTTTTCTACCCGGTATTTACCATCGGTAGAAATACGCACCGTATATTTTTCGGATGTTGTACTTTCGCTCAAGGCCAGCATCACGTCGGGCGACGGCGACATCCAACCCGATCGCAGTGCTCTTGCTTTGCGCTGTTATTCTAGCTGATGGAGCTCCTGGAGCTCCCGCAAACCTTGGAATCCTTCAACGCTTTGACTCGGCGCTCGATGTGAATCAACCTGCCAACGTGACCTTAGATTTAGAGAAGGACCGAGCGTCGACGCCCAATTTCGCCATCAGCAGTCTCGTAAGTCGGCGTCTGATCTGTGCAAGACAGCATCCAATCGTCTAAACTGTTCGTGCTGCATGCTTCAGTTGCGGGAGGTCCAGCAATTGACGGGCGTTCCGCGTGAGAAGCTACTTCAACGTCTGCGCGATGACCTACAGCTCGCGTTAAGCGTTCGTATCATGAGCTACTTGCATTATGCTGCACCCTGTGACGGCGCTTCGTTGCTGTAGCGGGTGGAGCATGTGGTGAGCCCAGAAAATCTTCAGCGATTGTGGCAGAAACACACAATTGGACCGTACAATGGACCGTACAAATGATACATTTATTCACTTCACTGATCTTGAGATTGACTAGCGCTTTGGCCACCAAAAGCAAGTTGGAGCTGGTGGAGTGATGGCAGCTGGCTTAGATCGCAACGCTGGAGCGATTAGCACCAATTCGGATAGTCCACAGTCGAGTAAGCTTCTCCCAGGAGCAGCGCTGCAATGGGAAGGTATCAAGTACGCCACCATGAAGCTTGAATGTGCAGGTAGAGTTCGATTTATTGGACCGCCATGCAAAGTCGGCAATTCGAAATATTCGTCTCACGGGCGTAATATTTCGCGACTGATTTTTCTACCACGGTACTTACCAAATACACCATATCTACCGACCCGGTAAATACCATTCAGGTAAATACCACCAAACAACTCTAACGAGAGCGGAAGAGAAGAAGACGAGGACACTTGATCCAATGGCTTGGCTCTTCTTTATCAATCTGGACCTCCCATGATCGCTCCTTCATGATGGGGACTGATCGCATGATATTTCCCAAGCTCCACGATCACACGACGTCTCGAAAAATGATTGTCCTGCTGTGGGCGCTTGCATAACCTCTGCACATGCATATATGGTAATAATGCGATATCCAATACCCAGATGCACTTCTTTCTCCACAAACTACTGGCTGAAGTTCCATTTATCCGCTTCATTCATTGGCTGAAATAAAAGCTAGTTGGTGTGCTGCTTATCATGAGACCAATTGGAGCAAAATGGCGTGAGGGGGCGAGCCGCAATAAGAGCGCCCACGACCTTTCGCATCGAAATGGCGGCCGCCCATGGAGCTGTCTGGGCTCTGTGCACTCTGCTGTGGTTCACTCTGCTACTGGTAGCGCCTGTGAGTGGCCAGTCGCAGCCCACGGACTCTGTCTACTGGAACGACACGTTCGACTGGCAGCAGAGCGACGGCAACGCCAGCATCGTGCGCATCACAAGCACAGGCGTGGCCGATAGCAATGGCAATGTGTACGTGGCCGGCTCCAAGACGTACATCGACCCTCTGGACGGCTCTGTAGGCGATGAGAACGTGTTCGTGGCCTGCATCAACGCGGACGACGAGCTGCTGTGGACTCGAGAGGTGATGTCATTCGCTCTGCTCTGCTGATAAATCGTTCGGCTTTCACGCTGACGCTGTAGCTGCTAGTATGGCACGAACGAGACCGATGCAGCGACAGGCCTCGCGCTGCTGAACGAGAGCTCAAGCGACGGCAGCGTAACGCCGTGGCTGTTCGTAGTGGCCACTACGTGGGGCTACATGGACGAAGGCGCACATGCGCTCAACGGGTTTGGCCGGTTCGGCGGCCGGGACGTCGTGCTGCTGAAGATCACGCTCGATGGAGCCAAAGTTTGGGTCAGGCAGGTAATGCAGCGCCATCGGCTTCCGTTAAAGCGACCTGCTGATCTCTGTGTGTCTCTAGTTCGGCACGACGGCCAACGACCACGCGTACGGCGTCGTACTGGACGGCACAGCCAACACGCTGCTGTTCACAGGCGGCTGCTTCACGGACCAGATCGACATACTGATCGAAGTGCCAGTGGATCTCGTCCTGGAGACCCGCCAGGCGTTTGCGCAGTACGAGTCCCAACCGATGGATCCAGAGCCGCGCGAGAGCGATCGACAGCGAGGCTACCAGTTCGCTGCGAGCTTCAACTTCCAAGGCGATCTGCTGGACTACGCCATGGACGGCGGCATCACAGTGACCCCACGACGGCGGCGGATCCAGGAGAACGGCCACATGGGCGAGTACAGCGTCGTGCTCAATCGCCAGCCGCTCAATGACGTGGTCGTAAGCGCGCAGGATATCCGGCTGATCAACGCCGATGGCGACCACGTACAGCAGCTGCAGCTACTCTCGACCCAGTGCACGTTCACGCGCAGCAATTGGAACCGCGAGCAGCTCATCCGCGTGCGAGCAGTAGACGACGTGCTGGCTGAGGGCATGCACTACGCGGTCGTCACGCACTCAAGTACGAGCGCAGATCCGAACTTCGACGGCGAGAACGTGCCGTTCTTGTACGGCCGCAACATCACCATGCAGATCGAAGACAACGACGTGGCCGGCATCTCGCTCTCGCGCACGCACGCGTTCGTGGGCGAAGGCGGCTTCAATGACAGCTATGAGGTCGTGCTGATGACCAAGCCGTGGCATCCAGTGGTTGTGACGGTCCTGACGCTTTACCCGAAGCAAACGAGGACTACGCCCACACGGCTGGTCTTCGATCCAAATGCGTGGAATATCCCACAGACCGTGATCATCTCGGCTGTTGACGACACAGTGTCAGAGGTCGAGTATGGAGGACTGCATTACGGAGGTCAGGTGCTGCACTACAGCGAGAGCAAGGATATCCGCTACCACACGAGACGCCCGTTGTGCTACGACGTCCCACGCTGTGATCCTCACGTCGGTGGCATCGATTGCATCGATTCGGAATCCATCGATTCTCTTGTACGCGTGTGTGATCTCACGAACGAGTGCAGCGGCACAGTGAGTTCTGGAGCGTGCCGCTTTAACGTTCTCTTGTATGAAAACGGTAGTATCCCCGCTCGCTTTGGTGCAGCGCCGCTCGATCCCAATGGAACGGCAGTTGACCAAGCTCCACTGACGTATGCTGAGCTCGAAACGATCCTTGCTGTGCAGAAAGGCGATCGGAATCTATCGCAATCCTCCAATCTCACGGACCGATTCGAGTTCGTGGAGCCGCCTGCCGAGCTTCGTGGCTTCGTGCTCAGCTTTCTTGGGCTTTTAAACCTCGAACAAGTCCAGCGGCTGCGCACTACGTTCAACGGAACTCTACGCGCTGTGTGCGACGGACTAACTCGGCTGGAAACGCAGCGCTGGGCATTCGAAGAGTGGCCTGAGGAGTACCCGGAGCGCGTCCTCGGAGCTGTGCTCGATATGTTTGGAGGCATGATCACGGAGCGGAATCTCTGGAACTGCGGGCGTTCAAGTTTTGGTGCAGACACAAGCTCCATCGACGTGAGCGTTTGGGACAACGATCCTGGCGTTACGCTGTCTACGGCATCTCTACAAGTGAGCGAATCCATGGCAACAGCAGCAACGTATTCAATCGTGTTGAATGCGCCACCTGCAGGCATCAACTCGCCGATCCTCATGCAGCAATCCAGATGCGAATCCGTGAATGCTGACCTCAATGTGTGCGGCTTTTGGTCCAATTTCACTTCGATTGCCAGTGATCTGTATGACAAAGCCAGTCTTGCGACTATGAACGTCAGTATCGCCATTATCAGTGATGCCCAAGTGTTGATCGAGCCCTCCTTTGTGACGTTTGATGCCACGAATTGGTTCGTTCCGCAATGGATCTCGGTCACAGCCGTGGATGACACGGTAGCTGAGCTTGAGACCAACGTGACCATCGCACATCGCGTCCAGAACACCAGCACGACTAATTACAACGACGATAGCACCTCGTTCTGGTTCAGTAGTACCTTTGAGCCGTCGACGGTTGCGTTCCCCGTCTGGAAGTCGGTGGAAAACGCTGATCACGTGCCGTATAACTCGATCCCGACGCTATTATACGCTCCTTCGCATCGGAAGATCAATGTGAACGTTCAAGATGACGATGTCGCTGGGGTAAACGTTGTTGTGCAGCCGAATGCGACGATCACAACGCAGGAATCGGCCGATTTGATGGACTGGATCGGCGATTACGCCACAGCAAACGCATTCGACGACGTGTCGCTCTCAGGAAGCGCCTCGAATTCGTCCTTTGTTGGGCATGGAGTCGGCAGCGCTCTGAAGAGTATCCTGATCTTTGCGCCGAACGCCTCAAGCTACATGAAGTTCCATTTGCCTCTAATCCATTCAGGTGACAGCGATGGCGTGTTCTCCAAAGCCACGCTGAGGCTGCACCAGACGCCATTCAAGATCTATAACGCATCGTCCAACTCGACAGACGCAAGCAGCGACACCTCTGATACTAGTGACAGCGCGACGTTTGAAAAGCTGTATCGTGTTCGGCTCACGCTCGTAGACAATGCGTGGACTACTACGAGTATCAGCACGGGCAGCTCACTGCCGCAGCCGCTGGACTATCTTCTTGATGCGCAGACTGAAGCCACTGTCGTCATTGAACAGTCTCGCGTTGTGGAGGTGGATTTGACTCCGTTGCTTGCTGCGATTCTGCCCACGCGGCTCTCGGTCATGTCGTTGCGGATTGAAGTCCTGGATGATGATACGGTGGTCGGTATGACCCACTCGACGACCCAGATTTGCTCCTCTTTGTTCGAGCGAACGCTTCGCCCGAGTCTGCTGGTCGCGTATGAATTCCCAAACCTGCTGCTGCATGGAGACGCGATCCAAAGCTCTCTGAACGGATCGTCTGTCGCCACTTTGGCGACAAATGGGGACAGGAATGCGACAAATGTCGCCACGACAGACCAGGAAGCCAATCCGTGGTGGCAGGTCTGCCTCTCAAGCCTGCGTCGGATTGGGACCATCGCTCTTTTCATGCCTAGCACGATGCTCGGTGCCGAACTGGTGATGGTCGCCACATCCTCGGATCTGTCGCTCTCCATGCTGTTGACAATGGAAGACGCGATGGCTGTGAGCTGCGCCGATACGTGTCCTCATAATGATCGGCGCATTGTTCGTCGCGGAATCCTGCTGTGGGATTTACAGGCAGGCATGAGATGTCTTCGGATTTATCGAATGGACGCAGGATCACTGCAGCTTGTACAGGTTGAAGCGTACGCCTCGTTTGTGTCGGTCACGCTAACATCAGACGGCCAAGGTCTCCGCTCACGAAGCAAGATCGATTGGACTTCAGACAAGGAGTCGCACTCGTGGCGTCTGCAAGAGACAACGAAACACTCGGAGGATGAAAATCTGGCGCTCGGAATGCCGACGCGCCAGAGCAGCACGAGTCCGAGCGCTGCTCGATCGTCTCTCGCGGTTGATGGACAGCGCCGGAGTCTCTGGGATCCGCTCGTTGTGCTGTTTAATTCGACTGGTGATAGCCAAGCTCAAGCGCCTGGAAGTACGCGCACGGAGCTAGAGACCGATCCTTGGTGGGAAGTGGATTTAGGCGAAGTCGAGCCCATTCGATCCATTATTCTGCATCCCTTCACGGGCCAAGCTGGGCATAGCTACTGTGGCAATAGTAGCACCAGCAAAGCCTTTCCGATATGGACCGGGGACCTGTACTCATACAGTCACACTGATGATCTACTCATGCTGCCAGATCCATTTGCACAAGACTTTGAGGTTCTCTTGTCCAACACATCGCTCGCCGACGGAGCTAGCGGAGTTATCTCGAATACGCTGTCATTTTCCTGCGCAAACGGCGTGCGATCCATCAAATGGAGTTCCGTGTTCACTGCAGCGCAGTTCGTGACTGTGCGAAAGCAGGGATTGGGCGTCTTGATGCTCAATGAAGTCGAAGTGTTCCGGTGGAACCCAGCCACGTATTCACGCTACCTCCTGCTCGATTTGTATGGCACGGGGGAGCAGCCGCTGGCACTCTCCAGTGTGCAAATCTTCCCGCCGTCGGACGTCACTTCCACGACAGCGTCTCTTGGATACGCTCTTCCGATCGCGTACTCGATCCACAGCGTCAGCTCGCAGCTTAAATCTACAGGGGCGGGCTCGGCCAGTGCGATCCAGAGCGTGCTCAGCAGCAGTGGCTGCTACATCGCCTCTTCGGCGTCGTATCACGAATGGCTAGTGCTCGAGTTTGAGACGCCAACTCGTATCGGCTTGCTGGAGATTGACACTGATGTGACGAGATGCGGAGCGTCATTGGCATCGATCTCGGAGTTGTCGGTTGCATCGCACGGTGCAACACGCAACGGATTGCGTAGCGATGCAGCTGCGATGGCGTTAGCTGTAGTTGCGAGCGCTGGTCACTGCCTTGTCAATGCCACTGGCAATTATGTCTACCCGAATGATATCGCGAGCTGTGCGGCTTTTCTTTGCAGTGATAGCGCCTGCAATTCTCAATCTGTAGCCACCGGAACGACCTCGACGCTCGTATTCAGCGACTTCAGTGATATCGTACTATTGGGCAAGATCGATTTCCTGCCTCTCACTCGACTGCCGCTTTCCGAGAATGAGCACCGCGCTCTCTTGCTGCGAGACAATCCCGTCATGCTCTGGCCCTTTGATGATCAGCCCAAGGTCTTGATCGCAAATGCTATCACTGGAGCATTGCTTGGACGCGCAACCAGCACTCGATCGCTGGCATCGACGTCGTCTCAGAGCACGTTGCTGATCGATTACACCAAGGAGCAAACGTTTCTCTCGAACGCTGTGGCTCTCCAACTGTACATGACCGCTTTCTCGCTCGAGTTTTGGCTTGTATTTGCTGAACACCCATCCACGTTTGGATCGTTTGCCGTCGCCACAATGTACAGCGCTGCGTCGAGCGCAGTATTTGGCCAAATCGAAGTAACCTCGGACTCGTTACTAACGTTCATCTTTGGCGATGATAGCGCCAGCTCGATCTGTGCCGCTTCGATTGCTACGAGCTCGCTCGATCCTGCAGCACAGCGATGGTATCACGTGGCGGCAGTGTTTGACCCTTCGTCCGCGATTGTTTCGCTCTCGGTTCGATTCGTTGATGACGACGCGCAAGTTCAAATGCAGTCAAGCGAAGCAACGTGCAGTCTCTCGGTGCTCAGTGCGACCGACAAGACCATCAGCTTTGGTGCGACCCCAAGCTCGATCCCAATTTCCAAGTCTGGGTTTGTGGGACAGATCACGAATGCTGCGTGGTACGCGCACGCGCTCTCGACGCCCGAGTTGCTGGATCATTACCATGATTTCTCCACAGGCATTACCGAGCAAGTCACGCTTTCGCAGAACGCGTACATGCTGCGTCTGACGTCCCGACCGCTGACACCGGTACAAATTGACATGGACGCTGAAATCGCCTGCTATCGATTCAACCTGTGCAACACCACAGCCACTCCAGCTTCCGTGGTGTTCACGCCTGAGCAATGGATGGAGTACAAGGTTGTGCACGTCGTCGCTACAAACGACGCGCTTTACGAAGGCACACACTCTGCGACACTTGCCCACACTTCGCTCGGCACTCCAGCGTACGAGGTCACAGCGTTTGTCGAGACGCTGGATATATACAATAGCGAAGCAAGCAGTTCGAATCGACTGTTGGATGAATACGAAGCGCTGGTGCACGATTTCTACCGCGATTCCATACTCTGTCTGACGCTGGAGAATGCGACTGAGCTGGCCCTGCGCAGGCAGGTGCTAGCTGAGGCGCATGCCAACTGGTCTACTCAGATCAGCATCGAATCGCTGCAAGTGAACGACGCCTACAGCGATAGCCTGCCGATTGCGTCGCTCCCAATCACGGTTATTGACGTGACTGAGCCTGGAATCATCTTCTCCACTACGTCACTCGTTGTATCGGAGGATGGTAACGTGAACGACTTCCAGATCATGCTGTTGACCGAGCCTACGAGCGTCGTGATCGTCCATGTGACTTCAGACGACACATGCTATCGCCAGTGTTTCTCCGCGCCCGTGTGTCCGTCGCAAGCGCTGGCAGCTAGTAGCACTGAGTCAGACCCTTTGTACTGCGGCGATGACCACGAGGACACGTATGTCTTCAAGCTATGCAACATTACGATCCACCCGCATGCACTCTACTTTGGAGCGTCGAACTGGAGCCAGCCGCAGACAGTGCACGTCGCAGCCATCGACGATTACTTGGACGAAGCCGATCTCCACGTCACGACCATTAGTTCCACAGTCACGAGTCTTGATCCGACTTACAACGCATACTATCTGCAGGATATCGTGGTCGCGATCGAAGACAATGACGACTCGGAGGTGATCTACTCGCGCAAGTTTGTGCCGCTGGCAGAGAATATATCGCCTTTGGGGTACAGAACGAACGATTCCTACTCGCTGCGTCTCGCTACTGAGCCCTGGACGAATGTCACGATCGCACTTAGTAATGAAGCGAATCACATGTGCTACCGTGCCTGCGGATACCCGTTCGATGCTGATCACTGCGGCCTACCGCGTCAACAGAGCGTGTCCATCGTGAGATTGGGCTCGGATTCTCCTCGTGAACTACAGGAGATCACGCTGCAGATCCCACGCGTGATGGAAGTGCAACGCATAGCGACGTACGCTGACCATGTAGACCAGCTATTCAGTGTGCGCATCGCTGGCGGATACGTTCGCGAAGTGCAGACTCTTGAGTTCCAGTTCAGCGACACGTTCAAGCTCCGGTTCAAGTCAACAGCCAATATCATGAGCGCTGTGACTTATACACGCACGTTCCGAATTGGAGCGTCCGACCGAACGACCAGAACACCATCCTTGGACGGGTTTGTGTCCGCCGAAAGCCTTCAGTCCGCACTGAACGTAATGCTGGGCTTGTCCAACGCTGTCAATGTCACAAGGACGATTCTATACGACCAGTCCAAGCTGAGCTGGGGGATCACGTTTCTTCGTCTTGTGTATGAAAACGGCTCCTTCCCCTTGCTTTCGGTCGTGGCTGACTCGCCGTTTGAAGGTACGCTGCAGTTGCAGCGTTCGACCGCAGTGATCGCGCCCTCAGGAACTGTGGCGTTCCGCTATGGCGCCACGAATGCCTCGGTAGTGGGTTTCGCCTTGCAAAGCAGCGCGAGAGTGGCTCAATTGGCTATGCTAGCGTTGGATGGCGTCTACGATGCGGCTGTGGTGCGTGGCATGCTGAACAACACGTACGGCTTGGAGTACAACATCACATTCGCAAGTGTCGATACGTATTTCACGCTCCAGTTCGAGAACTCGAGCAGCAGCAACGCGACTGCTGCCTTGGGAGCAAGCAGCTCACTCGCTGTTCGTGTGCACGAACTGCAGCCTCCGACCCGGATCGGTGGCACGTTTTCCATCAGATACTCATCGCGGTTCTTCAACGCGTCTTTGAATGTGAACCAGACCAATCCAATCGCGTGTAATGCGACAGCGGATGCCGTGGCGACTGAGATTAGCAGATTGAACGGCATTGGCAATGTCTCGGTGTCGTCGCACCAGCTCTCGCCGGAGGGCGGCATGGCCTGGGTCGTTCAGTTCACGAACAACAACGGCAACCTGAAGCTACTGGACGTGCAGAGCGCGAACCTCACGGGCGCAGGCGTTCAGATTCAGGTGTCGACAGTGCAAGACGGAGAGTCGATCGGTGGGAGCTTTGTCGCGCAAATGGGTGGTCTGTACAACAAAATGGTCGCTCCCACGCAACGAGTGTATCCTGTGGACATGCCATTGCGGAACACGTCGGCTATCGCATTCAACGCCACGGCGCAGCAGCTGCAGCAGTCGTTATTCGATCTCCAAATCACAGAGATGACCCAAGTCGTACGTTCTGACGTGGATTGCGACGCATTCCAAGTATGCAATGGCTACGTATGGACTGTCAACTACACCAACAGCGCCGGTGATCTGCCCCAGCTCGTGGTATTCAATCCCGGCTCGCTGACAGGCAAGAATGTCTCGATCTCAAGCGCTACTGTTGCCAATGGCACGTATTTGACTGGTAAATTCAACCTGACGCTGGAGCTATGGGACCAAGTGGACAAGGTGTTTCGACGCGGAACGACGTGGCATCTGCCAGTGAACGTTAGCGCTGTGGGCATGGATGAAGCACTTGAGGCGCTGTCGTTTGTCCGATCCAACCGAGAGGCCGAATTCGATCCAGAGACCAAGCTTTGGCGCGGAATGAAGTTTGACAAGGGCGTGCGTGTGTACCGAGACGGCCCTTATCTCGATGGCGGCCACACATGGCGCTTAGAGTGGGCCATTGCCGACAATGTCCGCTTTGAGGGCCTGAAAATAACCATCCACACCGATCTGGTCACGCAAGAAATCGAGCCGCTGCAAGTTCCGTCGCAGTACGATACGAAGGGCGCTCCGCGTTGCGCTGCGATCCCGAAAGCGCGATTCCAAGCCGATCCGACGGATTCCTTTGGACTGCGAGGCTTTTGCGTGTACGATCTGGTGAACACGACGATCCAAGAGCGCTTTCTGTGCAATTTCACGATTGAAGACCCGTGGCTGGTGTTCACGCCACAGAACTGGTGTCTGCCGCAGCTTGTGTCGCTAAGGTCCGTGAATGATTTCATAGACGAGGCCACAATTCAAAACGCCAACATCACGTACTCGAACGTCACTCACACTGCGTACGGCGACGATCTCATCTACGTCAACCTGACGCTCGATGACGTGCGCGTGGCAGTTGAGAGCGACGACGTGGCGAGCGTACTCGTGTCTGAGAATTTCTTGAAAGTGAGCGAGGACGGTGTGCTGACTGCAGCTTATTACCTGCAGCTGCAGACCGAGCCGCTTTATGACGTCACGATTATGGTCTTCCCGTGGCTGGACAGCGCGCAGACTGGATGTTATCGTTATGAGCTGTGCAATCTTACGATTCCGGTGGACCAGTATCTCTTCACGCCGCAGGACTGGAACGTGCCTCAACGCGTCGTGGTGCTCGCCACAGACGACAGCCTGGACGAGTACGACCTTCACAGCACGGGCATTTCCCACATCTCGTACAGCGACGACCTGAAATACCACGAAATCTTGATTTCAAGTATAAATGTGACAGTGCACGACAACGACGACTCGGGCCTTCAGGTATCCAGAACGATCGCGAATGTCACCGAGGGCGGACCGAACGACACGTACACGCTTCGTCTGGCTACGGAACCGTTCGCGAAAGTGACAGTCGTGGTCACAAACATTGGTACAGTGGGCAACTATGCGACTGCCACGCCCAATCGCATCGTGTTCACATGGCGGGACTGGAACATCACACAGACAGTCACAGTTGCAGCTGTGGACGACTGGACGCAGGATTCATTGAACTCGTCCAGCGTCCTGGCGCATTCAATCAAGACAAACGATCTCATCTACGCCAAGCTACGCCCGCTGGGCTCCGTGACCGTTTTCATCCAGGACAACGACGTCTCGGGCATCGTGCTTTCGACCAACGCAATGAATGTCACTGAAAGCAACACGACGATCTATCAGTACACTGCTCGTCTCACATCCGAGCCCTGGTTTCCCGTGCAGCTGATCCCGAATGCTGCTCACAGGTGCTACACGCGAGTGCTATCGGGCCAAGTGCTATGCAATGCGACCGTGCGCACGTCCTTGCTTTACTTTGGCGCTTTGAATTGGAGCGTTCCACAACAGATCTCGCTCATCGCTGTGGACGATTGGCTTGTGGAGGCTCCCGTACACAAGACGCTCATCTCGCACTCGACTACGAGTCGGGATCCGTTGTATCAGGTGGCGAATTACTCCAAGACTGGCGGCAATCTCGTGCTTTCAATCACAGACAACGATCTCGCGTATGTGAACATCTCGCTGACACGCAAAGGCGAGATCGCGACTCGTAGGCAGCTTCATGTAGCCGAAGGAGGATTCAACGACTCGTACAGCATCGTGCTCAACGCCGAGCCGTATCAAAACGTCTACATCGCGGCGACGCCAGCGATCGAGACCATTGTGGATCTGGATAACCTGACTGCCGTGATCCGCGCACCTCAAATCGGTCTCGTTTTCAATGCGCGATCGACTGTGACTTTGGTCTCGAGCATCGTGAGTCCCATCCCGCTGGTGTTCACATCGCTCAATTGGAACATCCCACGAGTGATCCAAGTGTTTGGCATTGATGACAAGATCACTGAGAACACGACGCAGTTTACGAATGTATTGCACTCAATCTCAAGTGCCGATCCTGGTTACAATATCTCCAACAGCTCGATTGGAGTGAGCGCTGTGTCGGTTATGGTCAACGACAGAGAGGCTATCGCGCCTCCGGTGCCGACTTCGGCGGTCTTTGATGGCACGGGCGCCAAGATCCTGGTCACATTTGACTCGATTGTTTACCACGCGGCGACAATGCTCGTGCGCTCAGCAGCTTCTGTCAGCACGATCGATCTCTCGTCGCTCTATACGATGCGGTTCAAGTCGTTTTCATGCAGTCTCGTGTTCAATTTTACAATCGTGGCCTACAGTCTTGGTACGAGCGCAAACTACTGCATGTGGCTGGATCTCCAGCATCTGCAGATCAATCTAGGCACGCAAGCGACTGTGACAGTGGGCGACATGCTCACTTTGAACGAATGCGCTTCGTTCACGGACCAGATCTGCACGGCTTCGAACGTGGTCCGCGCACGATCAACGAGTCGGGCTTACACACAGGCAAGCCTGGCAATCTCTCTGCCCAGTGACATCGTGACACCGAAAATTGTGCTGATAGCACCGGAATTTGTCGGTGGTTGCGGCACCTGGTTGATCGACTCCTCGCTTTCAAGTGGTTCTGGCGGCCGCGCATTCACACAGGCGCAATGGTTTGCTCTGCCTACGAGTATCGTGGCCAATGCTTCGACGCTGGTGGCTCCAGCGAGTGCTCTTACGACCAGTGAAGCGATTTATTCAGCGCTGCAGTCTCTGTGTTCCAAGTACGCGATGGACTGGCAAATAGGAAGCTCGTCGAGCGTGTTGATCCCACAGAGTGAAGTGGTCTCCCTGAGCACAGCGCTTCTGTCCATGACGACCATGGCGCAGCTGCGCTCGGCCTGCTATCTGCGCTCTCTGGCTCAGAATGCGACGGTATCTGCATCGACACAAGTGCAGGTCGACAACACTCGCATTGAAGTGGGCACAAGGTATCTCGTGGGGCTGGCTCTGGCCAACGCATTCACGCAGCGCACGATAGCTACCAAGCAGATCCAAGTCAACAGTCTGCCTGGTCCATCGGTGTTCATCGTGGGTGATACGTACATGCAGATCACTCGCGTTGGCGACTCGATCGCGCTCCAAGCTGATTCCTCTGTCTCTTGCACGGAACGGATCGGCACCGACGTCGGCTACCGCTGGTTTGCCAGCAGTTCGCTCTCAACATCGCGCGTCACGTGGTCGAATGTGAATCTGAATGCGACTAACACAGCCAAAGACCCGCGAGTGTTCCATGTGCCGCGTGCCCTGCTCGAGGCCGGCAGAACCTATCGCTTCACTATCGAAGCGTATATGAAGACGGTCTCAGCAGCAGCTACAAGCACGGCAACTGTGACCGTGGTGGTCAATGCCGGCGCATTGAGTGCTGTGCTAAACGGCGGCGATCGAACGGTCGGCGATAAGGATTTTTTGACGTTGAACGGCTCAGCTTCAGTAGATCCTGACAACTCGATCGACCCGTTCACGTTCTCGTGGGCGTGTACGGATATTACCAACAGCTCTGCCATTGCGTCCTGCGTCAATTCAACCGCATCCATCAACGCAAACAGCCCCATTCTGCTTGATTTGGCTGTCCCATCGACGAACAGCACGCTAACGATTGCGCCATTCACGCTCCAACTCAAGCGGAAGCTGAACTTCACACTCACAGTCGCCAAACAGTCGTCCTCGCTGCTGCGGCAGGCCGTGGTGTCGACCACAATCTGGACTATATCGGGCAGCTCACCGCAGATCCAGCTCACACCTTCAGCCTCCAAGATCGTATCGTCAAGTCGACTGGTGCTTACGACGCAGATCAGCTCAGCGTATCCATACACGACCTGGTGGTCGCAAGACCAGGGCGATCTGTCGCTGCCTGATGGCTCTAAAGCGAACGCATCCAACTCCAGCGATGCTTTCTCGCTTCCACTGACGACCGCGACCAATGGTATTGCCAAGAACAAGCTCACACCCGGACTTACGTACGTGTTTCGTCTCACTGCGACAGATATAGTGGGCAACATCGGCTTCGGCGTCGTCTCTGTGGTCGTCAATGCGCCGCCGTCGTCGGGCCAGGTCGCAGTTGTACCGGAAGCTGGGTATGCCATGCAGGATACATTCACGCTCACGTGCTCGCAATGGACTGATGCCACGGAGGATCTTCCTCTCAAGTACGCATTTGGTGTGATCTCCACGGCGTTGTATGTGAATATCACGAGCACAGCCAGTAGCAACGAGAATCTACTGGCGACAGTGCGGAAGCAGATGCGGCCGCTTGTCGCTGAGCAGCTCTCGCCCACAGCAATCATGACCATGCTTCCGCCATCCAATGGCCAGAGCAGTGAGAACCTGTCGATCGTTGCGTTCATTTCCGACAACATGGGCAGCACTGCAGTCGCCAGCACCAGCATCTTCGTGGAAATGCCTGCATCAGCATCACTGGCTCCAGTCGCGTTCGTGAACAATCTTTTGGCTGCCAATGGATCAGTCGCGAGCCTGGACGCGTCTCAAAGGGCCTCGTATCTTGTGGCCGCGTCCATGGTGCTTCAAAACGCGTTTGATCTCAACCGCGCAAGCACTTCCTGCATGGATGGTACGTCGGCAACTGAAGCATGCTCCTCCCGTGGCGTGTGCGACGCTGCGTCGCTTCAGTGCGTTTGCGGCGATGGCTACTTGGGTTCCAACTGCGAGTACGGCGTCGAGGCGGTTCGTGCTGTAAACACTGCGATCCTGTCGAATCTCCAGGACTCGGCTCAAGTCACGGAGCCGACACCATCGGGTCTGTTTCAACAGGCTCTGGTGATGGACAATGTGATCCAAGCTGCTCCCACAGCGTTCGACCAAGCCAGTCTCAGTCTTGTCACTTCAATGAGTAGCGACGTCGCATTGAATGCGATCACACTGCAAGATGCTTCGTCATTTCTAGACTCGACAGGCTCGACCATTATGGCAACGCTCTCATCTGTGCTGTCCATTTCCTCATCCACTCCCAGCAGTACCAGTTCGTCTGGCAGTAGCGCAAGTGGCAGCAACGGAACGCGTCGTTTGACGTCCAGCAGCTCATGTGCGCCGTTGGAAAGCGCTCAGACCAAGGCGAATTTGCAGAACGTGCTGCAGACGCTTCTCTCGCTGGCAGCCGTGGCGAGTCAGGATCTTATCGCAGGAGAAGACGCGGCTGTATTGAAGACCGCGCAAGTGCAGATGTTCGCAGCATCCGGTTCGTACTTGCAGACATCGACGTCCACGCTCGCAGTCAATCTCACAGCGGACGCCATCGCGTGTCTGGACGCGAATGTGTTCCTGAGCGCATTCGTGTTCAAGAACTCGTCGCATTCGATATGCACATTGAACGGCTCGATTCCGATCTCGGGAGCCATTGTGTTCACGGCCCATTCAAGCGCAGCACTGTCGGCCGCTGCGGTAGGTACATCGACTAGCGGCATTGTGTTGCAGAAGCTCTCGAGTTCGAGTTCATGTGTGCGAGCTCGAGCCAGTACGACGACAAACATTAGCACGCTGTGGCAGCCGCTGGCTGTTGTGACAATACCACACAATCGATTGCTGACCTCAGTAGAGAAGGCGCATTTCTCCACAGTATGTCGGGTTTGGAACAGCGATTCGGCCGCTTGGGACGCTGATATCTGTTTCAAGGATGACACACTGAGTACGAATACCTCGACAGTTTGCTATTGCAACCAAATTGGATCGCTCGAGGTCATGGTGGCGCTTCAAGAGACGCTGGATTACGTCGCGATGATCAAGAACCTGTATCGCGATGATCCGATATCGATCATTCCAAGCGCCACACTGCTGATTGTGTTCGTGGTGTTTATGCTCAGTAGCTCGGTCGGCAAGCGGCAGGACGCCATCGATGCGCGCAAGGAGAAAGACAGGACGATCAAGAACTTGAATCGGTCCAAATGGGGCGAACTGGAGGCGAGAACGCAGAGCGTTATCAGCTTTGCTGACTTCAACGAGTTTGCAGCGACCGTAGTAACGGCAAAATACGGTGTTACTACCACTGGAGAAGCCACTCTGACGACGCCCCGCGACAATTCCCTTTCACTTGCTCAGGCTCACACGCAGACACAGGCGTTTGCTGTGAATGCAGCTCTCGCAAGTGGCAATGTGCTGCTTCCGAACGAAGCACGTACGCTGTTCGGCTCGTCTGCGCATCTGGATCGTCAGTACACGCGCCTTACGGGGATTTTTCGCGCCTGCAACGGCCTGCTGGTGCTTCTCGGCCTCATTCTCCTGTTTGTAGGCGTGGATTTCCACTTCGTCTTGGGCAACAGCACGTCGGAACTGCTGATCTACGTGTATGGCGATGTCATGGGCATCGTCATGATGGCGTTTGGCATCGTGTTGATGCTCACGGGTGCGCTCGGGTACGCACTCGCGCGTCAAGAGATCTCGCACATTGCCCGCCACTCGTACTTGCTCTTCGTATGCGCTCTTGTGATCGTGCAAATTGTGTTCGTGGCCATGGCATTTCGATCTCTGGAGGATTTCTCGTTCATGCCGAGCCAAGTCCAGAGTGTTCTGCAACGCGAGTGGACTGTGCTTCCCTCGCACGTACAGAACGAGATCCAGAGCACCTACGGATGCTGCGGCTTTGCCTCGATCCAGGAGCAAGCAGCCTGTCCCGAAGAAGCGCTGGAAGCCAATCCTCCACGCACCTGCTTCCTTATACTGGCAGATCATGCGCAGCAGCTCTTCAACGGGTCGTTTTTGTATCTGGAGATCATATTGCTGGTTGAGATCGCATGCGTCGCAGTCGTCAACGTCCTAATCAAGTGGCGGAATATTCGACTACAACAACTCGTAGGAGAACCAGCGTCTTCCTCAATGGGCGAGACCTCCGTTGAGCGTACGATCCTGAGTTCACAGTGGAACATCGTACTGCTGTGCTCGCTCCCTTCCGTCTGCTATGTATTCGCGAGCGTGATGATCGTCGGCGTGATTTACGGCGCTGACTTGATCGCAGAATGGAATTTCGTCTCGAACGCTGTGGTTTCAGCCTTGTTTGGCGTGGAACTGGGCGCTCTGTGGATCGTCACGTGCTCTCTCTACTTGGCGATTCTGCTCAAGGGCATACGTGCGCTGGAGTTGCGTGATGTACGTGGCATGCAGTGGTTCTTGGCATTATCGCTGTCGCTATTGCTCATATGCACTGGCATTCTGGTGTATTTTACCAACCTGCACTCGGATTTTCTAGTTGATCCAGCAATTGAAGCCACGATCGGCTCGAAATTCGTACGACTGCCAAGGAATTCGCTCGTGCAGTTGGAGACGTCAATGGGATGCTGTGGCTTTGATTCCATTGCCCAAGGCGCCTGCGTTGTCAGGAGTAGCAGTAGCATCCCAACCTGTCGAGCGGTTCTACTGGACATCGTGGTCGATGAACACCGCGTATTCAACCGTCGCTTGTGGAATTTCCAATGCGCCCAAGCGACTGTGCTTGCATTATTCGCTGTCTGTCTCTACCGGCTGCGTCGGTTTGTGGGGAAAGTCTTGGTCCGCCCTCTAGCCTTGGGCTTAGACCCTTTCGACCAGATTGATGAGTACCAGTCCCCAATGGACGTGGTCATCCACAATGCCAGCTTCTTCGTGCTCGTGCTGCTGAATTTGGTGCTGGCCGTCGTGGGACTTATCGTTATCGGGGCAGGGCTAGACGCTATCTTTCAAGTCAATGTGCTGCACGTCTCGTATTTGCTCAAGGCCTTCGACCGCCATTTGGGCGTTTATCTCGTCTTTATGGGCGGAGTCCTCGAGCTTTTTGTCTGCAATGGACTGCTCGCAGCCTGGAAACGATCACGGGCGCTGTTTGCGACCTATGCATTGACTGGCTTCGCTCTCTTCACAGTCGTGTTTGGTGCGTTGGGCTACAGCTATCGCATGTCTCGCGTGACAACGTTCAATGCGAGCGCCATGGACAATCGGCTTGAAGCGCTTTGGATCGCAGCCTCCTCTAATACCAAGCACTTTGTGCAAAACATTGCTGTGTGCTGCGGATACAACAAGATCCAGACCCAGAATGGAACGAGCTCATTCACAGACACAGCGCAGACCATGTCTTGGACCCAATCCACTGACACCACGACGGCCTACGTCGTATCACCGGACTCCTCTTCGGAATCTACAGCCAGAAGCCTCACAAGCCTAGTCACGCGCGTGCTCTCTGAGCCGATCTGTCCTCCCGCTGCGCAGTCAGGATGTGCTGATTCCATGAAGCGATCACTCGCCAGTGTGGCGTCGTACTCCTTTGTGGCCTGTATCGCAGTGTTAACGCTGCTGCTCGCAGTGCTCGTGGCATCTAGCATTCTCTGCTTGCGACAGGGAAAGAAAGCACCGTGGAAATCATCATGGCGATTGATATTGGCTCGTGGCGCTCTGCTCGTGCTCGCATTCGGCAGCCTGCTGACTGCGCTGACGACCTTGTTTATCGGACTGGATGTCGTAGTCCAGTGGGAGCTCTTCTCGTCCACCTTGCTGCAAATGCTGTTTGCCAAGTCGATTGGGATAGCGCTCGTCGCTGTCGAGTGCGTCTGCGTGCTTCTGAATGTATACTCGCTGCAGGGCGCGGTATCGCAAAGCGTTCACATGCTGTTCTTGCAAGCGATCGGCCACGCATTCGTCGCGTTGGCGCTCTGGTCCAGTGTCTCGCTCATGGCATACGTGACTCAAGGGGTCGACTGGCCATCGCACTTGAATTCGTTTCTCGATCACAAATGGGACACGCTCTCGTTTGCACTGCAGCATCGCGTCTCCTTGGAGTATTCGTGCTGCGGATTCAACGATCCAGTAGCGGTCAAGGGCAAAGGCATTGTCTTCGACCGCGCAGCCGTCGGATACTCGTGCTCTCTGGCGAATGCACGGGGCTGCAGCCATGCGCTGACGACGCAGATCCATTCCTCGCTGGCCTGGCTGTTTGCGTATCTACTCGCGCTGGCGCTGATCGAGCTTTTGCTGTGCGGAGTCAGCAGCCTGGCGATCCAGCAACTCGCTCGCGTCAAGCCGCACGACTGGTTCGCTATCGAGAGTCGTCTGCACTACGCGTCGGGCAAATTCCGCAGTGAGATGAACCGGAATCACGTGCTCGTGTCACTGCGCACACAGTACGACGCCAAGTTCACACGCCGTCAGCGGCTCATGTGCGTTCTGTGTTCAATGGTGACCACGCTGGCCATCTATACGGGGTACTTTGCCACGCAGGGCTGCACCCGCCACGCGCTTAAGACGTGTGAGCAGCCCTCTGGCTGGGCCATTCTCGGCATGGGACTGCTCTACGGTGGAATCTCCGGCTATGCCTCGCTGATGCTTGCGCGATGGCTGTTCTTCTGCGTGCGCAATCGCAGCGAGCAGGAGAGCAAGGAGATCGCAGTGGCTCGACAGCGCAAGGAGAAAGTGCTGCTGTTCCGCGACCTGTTCACGCTGAGACGAGCGGATGCGCCAGACAAAATCGGCAATGCGTCGTCGTCGTCCATGGAAGCTGCGCAGGCGACAACCGAAGAGCGGTGGTACACTTGGATCATGCGCTTCGCAGACGTGCTGTTCCATATCTTGGCCGTGGTGCTGTTTCTTGTCGGTCTCGGGCTCGTGACTTTGATGTGCATGGTGCTTCTCGGGTACAAGGACACTCTCTATGGCGTTCAAGTGGACCACGGCCCGACTGAGCTGCTCATTACATCGCTGCTGCTTTCCGGTGTCTCGTTGCTTGCGTGGCTGGCTGTGGATTTGAGAGACTGCAAGCGGAATTACGCGAGCTCGGTCGTGTTTGTTGGCGTCGCGATCGCATCCGTTCTGCTCATGATCTGCTTCATGGTCGGAGTCTACATAGCGCACCAAGTCCTTCAGGACACTGGGACGTCCTCGTCACTCTCTTCCAGCAACTGGGCGATCCGCAAGACGGGCTTTGACGTGATCGAGCGACTAGAGACTGTCTGGATCGCGAACGGATCGAGTCTGTTCCGCAACAGCGTGCAGCAGGATCTGCGCTGTTGTGGCTTTCGAGACGCCACAGACAATGCCTACCGGCCGTGCCCCTTCGGCCTCACAGTCCAAGTCGATTACCAGGCGCAGAGTGTGAACGGCACCGTGATCACGAAGACGTTACAGGAAGAGCAGGACTTGGCTGGCTGCTTCCCCAAGATGCTGGCGGCGTTCCAAGCGCTAGCTGACAAGATCACGTTCCTGGCACTCGGGATCTGCTTCCTGCTGTTCGCTCTCTGCGTCTGCGGGGTCTTCTTGGCCTACGATCTCGTGATCTCGAAGGACGCGAAGCTCAAGCTGCGCGTGGCCACCAAAGACAACACCGACGTCCGCGAGACGTTTGAAAAGGTCGTGGGGCTGAAAATCGCCGCTCCGGCACGAGGCAAGCTCCGTTCTCAGATGATTTCGACGAGTCTCGAGAGCGTCGTGCCCACGATCGCTTCGGAGCTTGCAAGTTCGCCTCTCTCTAGACCAGGAACCCCATCAGCACGTGAAGGTATTAGTAGCTCAGGCCAGAGCACTAGCACTGGACTCAGCCAGCCATTAGCCCACCATGCACGGCTCAACGCGCAACGCGAGGCAGCTGCGCGGGCCGTACCATACCCAGCGTCCATCGTGTACGTGGTCTACGCGATCTGCAGCGGTTGGATCATCGCCGTTGGGTACCTCATCATCCACAGCTCCATGTCACTCGGCAAAGACACAGCCTGGCTGTGCATCCTGAGCTGGGCAGTTGGTGTACTCATGCAATGGCTGGTGGTCGAGCCCAGTGCGCTCTTCCTGCGCATCATCTGGGCCACAGTGGATCCGTGGTGGCAGACAACATGGCTCGTTCGCGTGATTCGCTATGGCCGCAATGCGCTGCGCATCAAGCCCGATGCCGCGACAGCAGAAGCCATGTACTACGCGTCGCTGAGTCTATACGAGCGCATCCGGTACAACGCCTCAGTGCGCATCCAGCGGCGCTTGCTCACGTGCGTCACGCGTCGTCGCTACTTGCGCCGTATTCGGGAGATGCGCCAGGAGGCTCATCGTGCGCTTGCTGAACGCCGTCGCGCATCGCTCAAGCAGGCCATCGCCGGATTCACGAGCGAGGAGGTCACGGCGTTCGGTCTGCTGTTCCGCGACGCCGACACAGCGCAATTGGGGCTCGTGCCGCACGCCGTGATCTCGCAATCGATCTACCAACTGGGCGTTCACGTGACCTCCGAGGCTGTGCGCGACATGCTGACCGCTTTCGATCCTGCCTACGCTGACCTCGTGGACTTTGAGCACTTTCTCTACGGCATGCACTGCGTGCGCGTGCACCACCAGGAAGAACAGCTGCGGATCGCAGAGTTGGCAGCGCAAGCTGCAGCCCAGGACAAGGCCGATGTAGCCAAACGACTAGTGACTGAAGAATTCGTGAGCTCGTCTTCGCGCTTTGGCCCTGCGGCCGATCCGCAGGCCAAGGTCCTGGTCAAGCGGCAGAATTTGTTGCGTGAGCTCAAGGAGAAGCGCGAGTCGCTGTCGCACAAGCTGCTGGGCAAGCTGCCGCCGATTCTGCAGCGCAGCAAGACCAGCAGCAGTGCGACTCCTACATTAGGCCCCGTCAGTTCACGAGCGTTGCTGCCTGACCAAGGAGACGAGCTAGTTACACCCACAGAATCGGTGGTGTTCCTGCAGAACCGCAAGCTGTCTCCCAAGAAGCGCGCGCTCGAGATGGTTCTCAAGCGCAAGCGCCGCGAGGAGAAGACCAAGGCTGCAGCTGCTACCATTGCTGTTGCGAAGCCCTCGCTCTCTCCCAGGCAAAAGGCCAAAGCTTTGGTGCAGCATTTTTCTCCGCGTGGTCGTGCGGTCGCTGCTCCAGTTCACGAGGAACTGGGCGTTGGAATCTCGCCTATTCCGGAGGAAGATACTGAGGTTTATACTGTGAAGACCGGACAGAAGACGGATCAGGCAGTGATGAAAGACTCGACTCGGACCCCGTTAGCCTCGACCGCGACAGTGAAGGCACCTGCAGTGGCTCTGCAGCCAGAGCAGTTGCAGCTAGTCGAAGACGCAGTTGTGGATGAGCTTGCAGCAATTGATGCAGATCCAATTGGATTGGAAGAGAAGCGTCGGGTCAATGACTTACAAGATGCTGAACAGGCTCAAGCCGAGTCAACACCGCAGCAAGAACAGCTCAGTATTTCTACTCAACCTGAGGCAATCGCTTCACTTGCTCCAATCCAAGCACGAATAGACACTGAAGTCGCTATTGAGAACGCCGTTGAGCCTTCGATCGAGGCAAATGAGATCGCTGTAGCTGACTCCAATGACGCAGCAGAGGAACAGGAAGAAGGTGAAGCCGAAGCAGGACTTGCGTCACCCGAACCGAAGCCGTTTGGAACGTACATGCTGCTCAAGAACAAGCAGTCCGCTGATCAGGGCAAGAACAAGGTCTTGGAGAAAATCCTGCAGCGTCAGGCTCAGGCTGCTCGTCCGCCGACGCCAACGAGCTTAAAGTACCAGGACAAAGACTCGGCGTCTTCTGCCACGAAAGAGAGCAGCTCTCGTCCTCCCACGCCGGAGAAGAAGCCTGTTACAGCGGTCAACAGCAGCAGCAGTCTGGCCAAGGCACTCAAGAAGAAGCAGACCACGGCAACCAAGACTGGAGCAACGTCCTCCAAGCATTCGTAATTCGATATGTAAAGGAACAGTAATTAAAGAACGATACTTGCATTGCCAATAAAAGAAGAAAGACCACAAGCGCATTTAAGCCGAAGTTGAGTTGGTGGCGAGCGAGATGGACGCGCAGACCGAGTCGAACTCTGAGGCGAGAGCGAGGATGTTGGCCTGGAGGCCGCTCGTGGGGATGTTGAGCACGCAGTCAGGCGGGTTCAGCTCCAGCACTTCGGCCAACAGGCCGTTGCAGGCCGTCGAGGCGCACATCTTGACGTACTGGGCGTCCGAAGGCAGGGTCGTGGCGAACAGCAGGTTGTAGCCCGAGTCGGTCGAGCACGTGTTGAGGTCGGTGTCGAGCAGGAGCGAGACAAGCGCCACGTAGGCGGCGTTGGTCTGGGTGCTGGTGCAGGCCGTGGACGAGTAGGTGGCAGCATCAACCGGGACGAATGTGGCGGTGGCGGCGACGGCGGCAGCAGCGAAAAGAGCGCGGAAGTTCATGGTTGGTAGTGCGAGGTAAATTGCAGAATGGGCGCTTGTGTACCAACGGCTACAGCCAACGATCAGCTGCGAGGCTGACGTGATGACGCGCTGGGTGCGTCTGCCCGGACAAAGCTGTTCCTTGGAACCAAAGCTTGGATCCTTGACGAGGAGAGTTGGCTTGTGGATGTCTCAGCAGTTCGATTTTTTTCGCTACTATGCATTCTGTATACAACAGTCAGTGAATTTTGCAATCCTTGACGGAAAGTGGGTATATACTGTCTGGTATTATGTGAAAAACCTAGTTTAATATGTTATGGCACCCCGATTTTGGCTGAGAATATAAGTAAAGTGACTTGAGGGGCATTTAATACAGATGAAACGGAGCATAAAATGGACTCAGATGTGGCCCTTTGAAGCCACCAGCAGGGAAAGGAATCAAACCAGAGCGAGCAGCGTGACTTCAATGAATAGGACCCATGGCTCCTTTACGCGTGAGTCGATTCTCCATCACGGGGCTCAAAGAGTCCACAACACTGGATCTACATTGTTCCTGAGGTGGGGCTTTGATTTGTACTGTATGTTAACGCGTTCCAGCGCTTCAGTTTTGGATATTGAATGAACGAGTGCTACGTTGTTTCTGACCGCTCTGCTACTTAGTTGATGTTAATGACCGAAGCTATACAGTAGTCCAGTAGTGTACTGTATACTGCCTGCTATCTAAAGTAAGGGTTCTAAAGGTCTAGCACGGACAGATCTCAGATGCTTGAGCTGCTCATAAGTGTAGTGTAATGAGTCCCACACTTGTCCACACACTGCACAGCGGACGTTCCACTGCGCATCATCCTTAAAGCATGTTTTTTGTGCGGTGGAACCGTCCGAATTCACAGCGGTTGATTATCGAAGAGTGCGTTGATGAGCAGCCTTTTGCGACACACCAATAGATTCTTATGCAAGCCTGCAAATTGCTCGGATACCGCACAGTAACGCGCTCCATTTGTCAATATGATGGGACTGATTTGCAAAAACGCACACAACGCACGTGTTCTGTAGCATGCAGTAAAATGAACTACTGTACAAGTAGATTCCACTTCATGAGTCAGTGAGCGATTCCTTGAGATCGGGTAGTTTTTATTTCTGGATCCATTTCTATATTTAAAAAAATGAACTAAATCCTTTTCCAGACAAGCAACACAATTTCGAAAGACACAAAATTGCGTTATTGGATGGTTACCCCACCAACTCAAAGAGCTTAGACCGAGGCGCAAGTCGTGTTGTACTCCGATGCCAACTCGAGGATGTTGGCCTTGAGGCCGCTCGTGGGGATCGTCAGTACGCAGTCCGGAGGGCTCAGCGACAACACCTTGGCGAGCAGGTTGTTGCAGGCCGTCGAGGCACACATGAGCTTGTACTGGGCCGTGGTGGGGAGCGCCGTAGCGTACAGCAGGTTGTAGGTCGAGTCAGTGGAGCACGTGTTGAGGTCCGTATCCAGCAGGAGAGCCACAAGCGTGACGTAGGCAGCGTTGGTCTGGGTGTCCGTGCAGGCCGTGGCGGAGTAGGTGGTGGCTTGAGCGGGGGCGAAAGTGACGGTAGCGGCGACAACGGCGGCAGCAAAGAGAGCGCGGAAGTTCATGGTTGGAAGAGATTGTTGCTGAGCAGAGAAGATTGCAGAATGACCAATGGACTGGAGCTGGATCCGGAGACTGCCGATGCCAATAGTAATGATCTTTGAACACAAATGGAATCAATAGGCTGGAGATAGGTTAGGAACGCCATCTAGGTGACGGGAGAGAAGTGAGTCTGCGTGTCGCACAGAATTGATTCGAATTTGCGCATTAGATCGCACGGAATCAAAGATTTACTGTACTTTACATCACATCTGCGGCTGTTTTTCCGCGGACACTATCGCCTTTTGTCAGACGATTACATCATTGTCTTCTTCAATGCCAGTAACACTGTGGACTCAAAGGACTGTAGAGTAGGCTCTGGACTGGTCTCTCGATTGTTGCTGTTACTGTCGGTAACTCAATGACGGGTTTTCTATCCAATGCTGGACGTTCTACTTGGTTGGTTCTATAGTTAAAGCAGCCGTGACGCGGGAGTGAGTGGCAATTCGTGGTCTATAACACAGTATTGCTGAAGTGATAGTGAATGCGGCCTCCAACTCCGTCGCCTTTACGCGTCCTGCTTCCCACACCACTCAGCAGAAGAAGCTTCCACGGCGCATCACCTTCACTGCGTTCTGTGCGAGATGCGATTCACTGCAACCGGTTATCACAGATCCTGTTGTACGTCTTTACGCCACGCCAAGAGATCTTTGACCAAGTGCAACTGTTGTCACTCCGGCCTTCTAGTTGAAGTGGGGTTGTGAATATGGAAAACATCCATAAAGAGAGAGAAAACAAGATCTCAAAATTGCGTTATTGAATGGTTGGATAAACGAACTCAAAGAGCTTAAAGCGAGGCGCAAGTCGTGTTGTATTCTGAAGCCAGCTCCAGGATGTTCATCTTCAGGCCGCTTGTGGGGATCGTCAGTACGCAGTCCGGAGGGCTCAGCGACAGCACCTTGGCCAGCAGGTTGTTGCAGGCCGTCGAGGCACACATGAGCTTGTACTGGGCCGTGGTGGGGAGCGCCGTGGAGTACAGTAGGCTGTAAGTTGAATCAGTGGAGCACGTGTTGAGGTTCGAGTCCAGTAGCAGACTGGCGAGGGTGACGTAGGCAGCATTGGTCTGGGTGTCCGTGCAAGCCGTGGAGGAGTAGGTAGTGGCATCAGCAGGGGCCAGCGTGGCGGTAGCGGCGACGACGGCAGTAGCAAAGAGAGCGCGGAAGTTCATGATTGGATGAGGTTGTTGTTGAGCTGGGAGATTGCCGAATGAACTCGGGACTGGGGCTGGATCCGGAGACTGCTGACGTCCACAGAACTTCTCTGGGCAGCGCTTGCTTGCAGCCGGCAAAGGATAGTTTAGGAGCGAGCTGGAAAGCCGTGTAGGCGAAGCTTCTAGGGTGTCTGCGTGTCGCACACAGAGCGTTCGAATTTGTATTGATGGTGTATTTCATTACTGGGAGTCTGCAGTTGGACTACTGTACAGTACAGTACTGTACAGTCCAGCGGCTGCATTTAGATGGGATAAGGCATTAGAGTGACAACTTGACAGGTTATTGCATAGGTTTTGTGGCTCCTCGGCTCATGTCGCTGGCCTGCGTCATTGAAGCGCACCCATCGTCGTCCACACAAATGATAGGAAGGATCGAAACACCGGCCTCTGCACGCCATGGAACGTGTGGCAGCGGGAGAAATGGAACGCCCGCTCAAACGATCCAGTCTGCGGCCGTGACAGATCGTGTACAGTACTGCACGCCAACCCTATCCGGTGTAAAATTGTTACTGACAGATTTCAGTCACCATCCGTTACATAGTAACAGCCATACGTTTTGACAGATAAAATGATCGGTTCTGTGGTTGAGAAGCCGCCGCGCTTGTCTCTCTGCTGCAATACGGAAGGATCTCAATTGCGTTCATGGGATGGAACGACCCAAGCCTGGAGCCGTGGAGGCAGCCAATAGGACGGTTACAGGCCTGCCACGAAAACGTCGAATGCATCGACTGCGACACGCGGGAAGTACCGAGCGCGTGGACGTCCTCAGCAGAAAATCACCCTGCCGTCGCGGTTCGCTTGCCTTGAGCTGCCTTCTTCAGTTCATTCTGCAATCTCCCAGTTCAACAACAACCCCTTCCAACCATGAACTTCCGCACTCTCTTTGCTACTGCCGTCGTCGCCGCTACCGCCACGCTGGCCCCTGCTGATGCCACTACCTACTCCTCCACGGCTTGCACGGACACCCAGACCAATGCTGCCTACGTCACCCTCGCCAGTCTCCTGCTAGACTCGGACCTCAACACATGCTCCACTGACTCGACTTACAGCCTACTGTACTCCACGGCGCTCCCCACCACGGCCCAGTACAAGCTCATGTGTGCCTCGACGGCCTGCAACAACCTGCTGGCCAAGGTGCTGTCGCTGAGCCCTCCGGACTGCGTCATGACAATCCCCACGAGCGGCCTGAAGATGAACATCCTGGAGCTGGCCTCGGAGTACAATGCCACGTGCTCCTCGCTTTAGTTCCACTACCTTTAGCACCCTTAGCTCAGATTAAAACCATGATAACACAGTCTTGCGAGCACGGGATCGGCGACCTTTTGGACTTGTGAAAGTCAATTCATAAAGACCGGTTTGCTCTAACCATTCTAGGAGGAAGTGCTGTTTACACCTACAAGTACATCTTAAATACCTAAATTGTACTTCGCACACTGTAAGGAAATGTCTGGACTGTCCATGATTTGTAGACAGGATTCGTGCAGGAAACCTCCATGTATTTTGATCATGATCCAAAAAAGAGAGTCCCCTCAAATGTGATAATTTATTTTCGTAATCAATTATAAGTCGTAAAATTTATGAAAATGTAAATTACAGTATCTAAGTTGTACAGTGAGCATTATTGTTATATGTACGGACATTTGATTTTCTGAAGAGAATGACTTGAGCCCTAAGGAGTAAGTTGTGGAATTCATTTAGTGCTTAAGGTGGATAGTCTAGAGAGTCACACGGTTTTGTGCGTGTCTATGTAGCAGACCAGCCCTATGTTGAAGCTTAGACTTCAACTTTAGGCTCTAGAAGATTCTATAGAAAGAACTATACCTTTCTGGTTTGTTCTAGAACCTGTTTCACTCCCCCAGAGTGTGGCAACTCTAAACTACTCCGCCTTGTGTAAGCATATGCATACTGAAAAAAACTCTCCTCTAATCGGCGAGGGTAAAACAACCCAGTGACCTAATTGCAATCACATGCATGTCATGCCCAGACCAAGGGCTAGATCCCAGTGCTACTTCTTCCCCAAAGACTTTGTGAAGAGATCGGCGACATCATCATCGATGCTACGCGCTTGATAATGATTTGCTTGCCGTTGAGATCGTGCCTTGTGCAGATTCGAGAGATAGCCAGCATCTGCATAACCGCAAAGGTTGTCAGCAATTAACTCAGAACTAGATAATTGATCACTTTTGCGAAAAAGCAATCCGTACTTACATGTACATGTCAGATATCTAAGCACCTGCTTGATGCCAGACCTATGCCTCTTGGCGGGTTCTGATGAATAGCGTGCAAGCACAGTTACGACAAAGGCGATATCTAGTCATGAGCAATTTGCGAGATACAGAAGTGCACCAATGGCCTCTTTGTATGGAGACTTCTCGCTGAGGATTCTCTCATTGCCACTTCTTGGGCCGTAGATGTCGCTGTATAGCGTCAGGCTGCGAGCTACCATGGAAGGCTCAGCGGCTTTAAAGACCTTCCTCATGTTGAAACGAGTCAGCACCTGTTTAATATAGCTTGCTTGGTGCAAAATGATCCCAGATGAGATCTGGCAGACTGGAGTCCCAGACAGAACGATAAAATGCCAAGGTCTTTCACCTTGAACTCGGCCTTCAATGCTTTCATCACAGCTGCTACTGCCGCGTCAGTGCCCACCATGGCGATGTCATCAACATAGATTCCGATAATGGCAATCTCGGCGCCGCTTCGTTTGACAAACAAGCATGGGGAGCATTCGTGGGTGTCAAAAACGCACAATATTAAGTACTGCGAAAAAAAAACCGCAAGTACCATAGCCAGCCGGCTTGCCTAGAGATTTGTGTACTCGCACACAGGGGATTCTATACCTTCTCTATCCCTCGACACGTAGACCGTCAGGAACTCTCATGTAGAGTTCGACGTCAATATCACAATACAAGTAGGCTGTCTCGATGTCAGCTTGTCTAACTTGCAAAACGTTTATGGCTGCGAAGGCGAATAACCAACGAAATGTGGTCGTGGTCATGACAGGTGAATACGTGTCGGAATAATCAATGCCGAACCTTTGAGTGAAATCCTGTGCGACAAGTCGCGCCTTGAAGCGAATGACTTTACCATTTTGGTCTCTTTTGCGAGTAAAACCCACCTGCATCCGATCGGCTTATGATTCGTCGAGCAGTCTTCACATCACCAAAGGCTTCACGGTCGGCTGATAATTGTAACTCGCCCTTGATTGCAGCCTTCCACTTCGACCAATCAGGCGATGCTTTGCAATCTGCTATGGTACTTGGTTCCGATCCGTCTCCAACGTACGCTAAGAAGATGCTGCGCTTCATGTCAGCTAATTTGTCTGCATGATCATCTGCGTCATTTACTTCTTCAGTGATATCGATCTCGCGTGGTAACTTTACATTCATTCGTCGCTTTCGAGGAACTTTGTCCTTGGCGCATTTCGGCCGTCCACATTTCTTTAGTGGGACGCTTGACGAAGAAGCAGGAGGATGGCCAACTTCAACTCTGCAGGGTAGTATATTGCCTCGTTTATTGCCTCGTTCAAGTCTGACGAAGTGTCGCTTTCTGTAGCAGCGAATACGTCTGGTGCATTTTCTATGCGATGGAGATGGAGAATGCGACGGATCTCCTCTTCTCCTTTCCAATAAATGGGTCCTTGTGAAGGTCCTTCGTTTCTGGTTGATCAAATGAAAACTCTCCTCGAGGTTTGCCATCACCATTCCCGAGTTTTGGAAAGAGAGTCTCGTCAAATTCACACATTGTTACATGTGCCGTGAAGAAGTCACTAGTTTGAAGGCTAAGATAGCGAATTATCGATGGCGATTGGAAACCAACGTAAATTCCAAATTGTCGCGTTGGCCCCATCTTGCTTCGCAGATGTGGTGGTATCGGTGCGTACACCGCACTGCCGAACACCTTTAAGTGTGCAACCGATGGGGCGAAGCCATGAACAAGTTCATGCGGAGTCAGGTCGTTTGCAGCCGAAGGTCTATAACGGATAAGATCTCCATCGTGCAATACCGCATGACCCCAACAGGATAATGGCAAATTCGATCGTAGAAGCAAAGGCCTCGCAACCATCTGAATCTGCTTCACGAAGCTTTCGGCACGAGCGTTGTGCGCGTATGGGCTCGAAGCCTCGAGATTTATGCCACTCGACGAACAGAACTCCTGAAAGTATGTCGACCCATATTATGATGCATTGTCGACACACACGTTCTTAATCCGATGATCTGGAAACTGGGTCTTCAACTGAATGATCGTCGTGAAAAGTTTTAGCATGACTTCGTTTTTCTCGAGCTAAGTTGAAGTAGCGCGCTGTTAAGTCTTTGGCGGTCATGTAATAGTTGAATGGACCAGATGGGGGTTGTATCATCAGTCCACACAAGTCACTCACAAGTGTCTCCAAAGTGGCGTGACGTTTAAACTTCTCACCGGAAAACACCTTCCTTCTTCCGATTTTGCAGCTTTCCAACTGCACACGGACGGCAGAAGCGATTTCCATGCTGTATTAGGTCTTCCAGACTAAGCGGGATATTCTGGACGACCATCACCATCTACTTGAGCATGTTTCAGCCAGTATGGCCAATGCCAAAGTGATAGAGCAGATACAGTGGTTTTGGATTCAATGGGTGGGCTCATCTTCAGCACAAAGCGTCGCATCACATTCTGCGCGAGGCTTAATGTGCGTGAAGCACCAGACCATTCCCATTGTCAACGCAGTCTTCAACGACTTGGCAGTAGCTGCTGACAATTTGCAGACATCTTGCCATATTGCCGTAGCGACATGCAGACCATTCTTGCGTAAGTCGCAGAAACTCAGCAAGTTGCGCTAGGCTTCAGGTGCGTATATAGCCTTATCAATGCCGATGGGGGTACCATTCGGCATTGTCAAGTTGCCACGACCAACACCACGGGCTATGGAGACCATGCCTCCAAATGTTTTGATGTTGTTAAGAGCATGTAAAGATTCAAGATTGACAAAAACCGTTTGTCTTTCAAGATAACATGTGTCGTAGCGCTG
Organism: Elongisporangium prolatum; assembly: GCA_023335875.1. Lineage (NCBI taxonomy): Eukaryota > Oomycota > Peronosporomycetes > Pythiales > Pythiaceae > Elongisporangium > Elongisporangium prolatum. The sequence continues at coordinate 58 of JAADVW010000195.1, read as the reverse complement.
TCGATCAAACACATGTTTTCACCTCCATTGAACGTGTTTTTGTAGCTCGCAACACAGT